>MU227058.1:4782322-4818205 GCA_018584345.1 Thuja plicata
CAAGTTATACAATTTGGAACAAGGCCAAATGAGACAAATGTGATCACTGCTCTATACTGGACATCTGAG
The DNA here is from genome assembly GCA_018584345.1 of Thuja plicata. NCBI lineage: Eukaryota > Viridiplantae > Streptophyta > Pinopsida > Cupressales > Cupressaceae > Thuja > Thuja plicata. The sequence goes on from MU227058.1 coordinate 4,782,392, forward strand.
AAGAATGTGAAGAAGGAAGACAAGGTAAGGAGTTCTCCAAGGTTGTGCTCTGCACCACAAAGGAAAATCGCTAAGTCTCGATACATTTAGAGAATATTCTATTTTTTCACGAGACTAAGCGACACAAGGCAAAATCAAAGTCGGGAGATCATTTGGCATATTCGTTCTTGATACAGCGATCAAGCGACCTGACTTAAAAGCACATGTCTTAAGTGACTGAAAAAGGTAATGAAGGAAAAGAAGACATGGCTAAGGGTTTTTAAAATGCATCGTTTAACATTAGGTCTTAGGGTTTTTGCAGGGTTTTAACAAGATTTTGACATGGAATAGGCATGAAAACCTGCAAACTTTCAGAGAACAAGGCAAGGAACAGGGCAAAACACGAAAACACGAAATACAACCAACAAGGTCTATGTGAAAAAGTAGAGAGTGTATACAATTCATTGGAACTTATCAAGATAGAAGGTCTACTAAAATAGTTCATTATTAGATATAGTGTATATCTTTTTTACTGAAGGTTGTAGCCTTCATCATTTTAGCAGTGTGCTTTTGGATAGTGATTCCTCACCCCTAACAGGGTTATTTGCAAACGACTCCTAACAGGGTCTGACCCTTAACCAGGTCACTGTACTTATTGTATTGAATAGATCAACTCCTAACAGGGTTGTAAGATCTTCTAATAGGGATTATTATACTCAATTACAATTCTTTGTGGGTGCTAATTCCCAGCGGGTTTTTTACCTAATTTGGTTTCCCTGTAACCAAAATTGTGGTGTTCTATTTTGTGTTATCTTATTCTATATATGCTTAATAATACTCTGCACTTAATAAGAGGAAAAGAATTTAACTTTCTGATAACTGATTCACCCCCCCTCTCAGTTATCCCTTTGGACTATTCCAACAATTGGTATCAGAGCCAAGTGCCTTGGAGAGAAATCCTAACAACTTAAGATAGATCAGATAGCGTACTTTAGGAAAGAGAGTCCTAAGTTTGATGGAGAGAATTATCTTGACTGGAAGAAAAAAATGATAACACATCTTCAGTGTGTTGGTTTTGAGATCTATGAGGTTTCTACACATGCAATTGATGTTCCTACCTTGAAGGACCTTGCAGAAGAAGATTCTACTAATAAACAAAAGAAGTATTCACTCAAAATGCAATTGCCAAAGAAGCCCTAATCAGTGCCCTATCTGACGGTGAATTTTTTGAGATCAAGAAGGTAAACAAAGAATATTCAATTTGGAAATAATTAGAAGACATGTTTGGAGGAGACATCCAAGCCTAGAATGCATGCAGAAAGACATGGAGGAAAAGATACAACAATTTAGAGATGATACCTGAAGAAAACATCAGAGCTTACAATCAGAGGATTAATGAACCAATCTCAAGAATCAGGAACAATGGTGGAGAAATCTTAGAGGAAGATATAATGGACAAACTAATGACTACATTAACAACAGATTATGAAAGCAAGATAAACATCTTGGATAAAAGCATGCAATTCTCAAAGGACTTAAAAAGAGAAACCTTAATAAGCAAAATATCTACATTTGAGATATCAAGATTGAAGACAAAGCCTAAAATGGAAACATCTTTCAAAGCCTTAGCCCATGGTAAGAAATCCTTGAGCATTTCTAGTAATATTGAGAAAGAAGAAGTTGATACAAAAATAGAAGAAATCATTGCTATGATTTCTAAGAAGGAAAATATGAAGGACAGCTACCACTCAAATGTTTCTCATGCAACAAAGTTGGCCACTTTGCATCCAAGTGTCCCACAAGAGTTAAGAATTTTAGATCAGATTACAAACACAAATATACTAAGGAATGCTATCATGCTGAAGATGGTGTGACTGATGATGATTCAGGGGAAGATGAAATTGGATTCGTTGCAATTAAAGATAATGAAAAAATGATTGAAATAATAGAAATTGAAGATGAAAAGAAAGCACAAGAATTGGCTTTAGTTTCACAAGCAGACATCAGAATAGACTGGATCATAGATAGCGAGTATTCACGTCACATGATAGGAGACAAAGATAGCTTTGTACAGCTAGATAAGTACAAAGTTGGCATGGTTAGATTTAGAAATAACACTCCCAAACCTATCATAGGTAGGAGGTAGAGGATCTATCACCTTAGATGGAAAGAACAAGACAGATGAAGTTCTATATGTTGATGGTTTACATCATAACCTACTAAGTGTTGGATAATTGCTTGATAAAGGATATCAGTTAGAATTCAAAAACAACAAGTGCATTATTAATAACAAAGAAGGAGACATGATTGCATCAGGATCAAAGACCAAAGGTAATTTTTTTCAGCTTAACTCTGAAGTAAGTTGTTTTGTTGAAAAAGTGGATGACTATTGGCTATGACACAAAAGACTTTATCATATCTATTTCAACCACATAGTAAAGATAAGCAATGTAAAAGCAGTAAGAGACCTTCCTAGTATTGCAAGTCCAGTTGATACTATGTGTAGGGAATGTGTGATAGGAAAGCATGTGAGGACCTCATTCAGAAGCAAATAGAACTCTGCAAAGAGAAAATTAGATCTAGTGCATACAGACTTATGTGGACCTACTCAAACAAGATCATACTATGGTGAAAGGTATTTCATTTTGTTTGTTGATGATTTCTCTAGAATGATGTGGGTTGCATTCTTGAAAGACAAATATGAAGCCTTTGAGAAGTTCAAAATATTCAAAGCTAAAGTTGAAAATGAGTCTCGATTAAAGATAAAATGTCTGAGATCTAATAGAGGAGGAGAATTCACCTCTGACAAGTTTCTTGAGTACTGCGAAGAACATGGGATCAAAAGACAACTAAGTGCACCCAGAACCCCTCAACAAAATGGAATTGCAGAACGGAGGAACAAGATAATACTTGACACAACGTGCACTATCATGATTGAAGGGAAAGTTACACACACCTATTGGAGAGATGCAATCAATACAGCAGTCTATACTATCAACAGAATTTAACTAAGACCAAGCGTAGACAAAACACCTTGTGAACTTTGGTTTGGAAATGTACCTATAGTAAAATACTTCATAATCTTTGGAAGCAAGTGCTACATCAAGAGAGATTATGGTGTTGGCAAATTTGATGCTAGAAGTGATGAAGGTATTTTTATTGGTTACTCTACTAAGAGAAAATCTTATAGATGTTTTAATTTAAGGTTAAATAAAATCATTGAAAGTGCACATGTGAAGATTGATGAGAAGTTCATGATTCAAGAAAGATATTACGAATATGCACCTATGATTGAAGATGAACCTAGACCTATCAATATAGAAATAGTTATAGAAGAAATGTTTGACTGTATTGATGTATCATGTAATAAACCTGAACCAAGTCAAGAAGAGTCACAGTTCACAGATGAGAGTGTCACACCTAAAATTTTAAAATATACATCTAGATACCATTCAAAAGAAGATATTATTGGAGATCAAAGCATTAAAGTTTTGACAAGATCCAGAGCAAAAGGTTCAACCGTTGATGAAGAGGTCTACATAGAGAAGCCTAAAGGATTCAAACTTTCAGACAACCTAGACATGGTATGTAGACTAAAGAAAGCCCTCTATGGACTTAAACATGCTCCAAGAGCATGGTATGAGAGACCTAATGACTACTTTAAAAAATGGGATTAAAAAAGGGAGCAGCAGATTGCAACCTATTTATCATAGAGACACCAGAAGGATTATTACTTGTTGCTATATTTGTTGATGACATTATTTTTGGAGGTAATGACAAGCTTAGTATTGAATTTTCCAAAGAGATGCAGAGTGAATTTGAAATGATCATGATTGGACCTATACAATACTTTCTAGGATTAAATTTAAAGTAGACACACATAGGCATATTCATAAATTAGTCTAAATATGTGAAGGAGATATTGAAGACATTCAAAATGGAAGATTGCAAGCCAGTAAGCACTCCCATGATAACAGGAAGCAAGCTTTCTAAAAATGATGACTCCATAGCAGTTGAAAAAAAAATTTACAAATCCATGATAGGAAAACTCATATATCTCACTCAATCTAGACTAGATATATCTAATGCAGTTGGCATTGTTGGGAGATTTGTAGCTGAACCTAAACAAAATCACCTAATGTCAATCAAAAGAATATTCATATATCTAAAGGGAACTATAGACTATGGTCTATGGTATCCTAATTTAGAAAATGTAGAACTTCAAGTATACACAAATGCATATTGGGCAGGTTGCATTGATGACAGAAAGAGTACCTCAGGAGGAGCATTATTTCTTGGAGATAGGTTGGTTACTTGGACAAGCAAGAAGCAGAACTGTATTTCTCAGTCAACAGCAGAGTCTGAGTATGTAGCAGCCACATTGAATTGTTCAAAAATGGTTTGGATCAAATAGATGATTAAAGACTTTGGAATTCAGATTGATTATCTCATTGTCATCCATTGTGACAACACCAGCACCATTCATATGTCAAAGAACCCTGTGATGCACGCAAAGACAAAACACATAGAAATAAAATATCATTTTATAAGAGAAAAAGTTGCAAAAAGAGAAGTGAAGCTGGATTATGTAAGAACCAAAGATCAGTTGGTAGACATATTCACGAAACCATTATCAAAAGATACTTTTGAGTATCTCAGGAAGAAGCTGGGAGTAATTCCCTCTCCTGAGTCTAATTAGAATTCATAGAAAATGCATCAGTCCTTGGTGATTGATGAGTGGTAGACTACTCTACCTCTGGAGTAGTACCTGAGCTTATCTATATTTGGCATCCTTTTCCATTGATGTCAAAGGGGGGGTATATAGTAAGGGGGAGCATATACTCTGGGGGAGTATATAGTCATGAAATTAAAAACACAGTCAAAGGAGATACAACAATAAAGAGGAACCTTTGATGAGGATATTGAGTAGATTGTAAAAAGAAAGAAGACACATTTGGATTGATGGTGTTTTTAATCATATGTTTCCATCAATGTCAAAGGGGGAGATTATTGGAGATTTGCCTTTTGTGCAAATAGTTGACTATATGTTTGTCATTGATGACAACATATAGTATACATCAATGAACTATATTCACTTTTCAGTATGGATATGTGGAAGCCTTGCACGGTTGTTTTTATGTTTTAGACATAGTTACTATACCATGGTCATACACACAGATTCAAATGTTTAGTAATAGTTAATTTATGTTACTCTATTTACCGGCCACAGTTTCAGATGATTATTTTCAGAAAGCCAACTGTAATCTCATTGATTCTTTAGTTGTGCCTATCTATGGGATATAAATGTTAAGGTTCATGTTTATTTATGAATCTAATATATTTAACCAAAGGTGCTAATCATGTTTTATTCGAAGCATGACGTTTGGGTAATTTTGGTGGAGTCGACTATGTGAAGTGACGTGTCTATTCAGTTTGAGTTGCGAGGTTCTAATTATGATTGTGTGCTTTTTTTAGCTGAAAAGAGAAGCATTGGAGGGATTCCTATAGCCGACAAAGATCATATCTTTTGGGAAAGATACTTATAGTAGTTCATTTGAAGATCACCAGGTGTGAATGAGAAGAAAAGAGACAGAAAAAGAATAGAATAGAATGCTGATTGTTTTGGGACAGTAAAGCCATTTCATTCATCATTTAAAGGTCTATGTGAAAAACAAGAGAGTGTATACAATTCATTGGAACTGATCAAGACAGCAGGTCTACTCAAATAGTTCATTATCTAATATAGTGTATATTTGTTTTATTGAAGGTTGTAGCCTTCATCATTTTAGCAGTGTGCTTTTGGACAGTGAGTCCTCACCCCTAATAGGGTTATTTGTAAAAGACTCCTAATAGGGTCCAACCCTTAACCAGGTCATTGTACTTATTGCATTGTATAGATCAACTCCTAACAGGGTTGTAAGATCTTCTAACATGGATTATTATACTCAAGTACAATTCTTTGTGGGTGCTAATTCCCACCAGGGTTTTTACCTTATTTGGTTTCCCCATAACCAAAATTGTGGTGTTCTATTTTGTGTTATCTTATTGTGTATATTCTTAATAATACTCTGCACTTAATAAGAGGAAAAGAATTTAACTTGCTGATAACTGATTCACCCCCCCCCCCCTCTCAGTTATCCCTTTGGACTATTCCAACACATGTTGGGAAAAACACTAAGGATCTGTTGAAGTTGTTCCCTTGTCAATTGAAATGTTGTTTACAAAGTTGATGTGGGGATTGATGTATCAGGTCCATTGGAAGTGGCCTTGGATCTGTCCTGGGATGATTTTGTATTAGAGGTTGAGGTGGTGGCCGTGTTTGTAGTGGTTATAACCTTGATGACATTGCAGACAAGGAAATATTAATTGAAGTCAACAGGTACTATGACATCATTCTTGATAAGGTTTAGGAAAATATCTCTGGTATTTTGATTAATTGCCTTCTCAACCATCTCTAAATTGTATGGATTACTGAGGAAATCATTCACTTGAGTAGGTCTTTAATCTTGATCTACCAATTTGTTTACTTTAGGGAAATTGATGATGTCCTAAAGATGTACCTCATGACTATGAAAGAAGAGATGAGTAAAAGGATTCTCATCGTCATGGTTTATGTTTTCTTGTGTGCACCTCATGTTTTTAGCTTGGGATCGAGTAACAACCATACAATGGTAACCTTTCAAAGATGAAAGATGAAAGATGAAGGATGAAGGATGACATTTTGAAAATTTGATTGGTGATGAACTTAGGAGAAAAGTATTTGGAGTTGATTTGATTTTGATTGATTGGATTAGATTGTGTTGATTGGATTTGATTGAGATTGATTGATTGATTGATTTGAATTGGATTTAAAGGTTTTGAGATTAAAAAAAAACTAAGTTAGACAAGACCTTATGATGATTCAAACACAAGGGATTGATTTGGATAATATCTTCTTCTACTTGGAGATAGAATTATGATCCCAAGAAAAATAGGATAAGATCAATGGGATTAATTACTTGAGATGGACTGATGTTCGACAAGAAATAATTTGATTAAATGTGTTTTCTAGAGATGAAGGTCTGAAACACTTTGATTAAAATATTTCAACCTTAGAAGGATGAAGGAATGAAAGATTGGATTTGATTTTGATTGTAGTCTAAAGATGCTCCATTTTTGTTCCAAGAAGGAATGATGATTTTGCGACGATGATGAGGTGACAAATTGATTTGAGATTCAAAGGTCAATAATGAGTCTTATCTAGTCATATCTCTCAAAAGAGATGAAGATGTGATTCACTTGATTTTTGGCAATGATATGGGAAACTTTGTTGTTGAAGAGGATGGTGTCAAATTCCTCAAAGTCCTTGATTTCTTTCTGTATTGATTTGGTTATATTTTGATGCTCCTTGGATTTTCTATGAGCTTCTTTCTTCTCTCTATAGACATGGGGAAGTGGGAGTTTTAATTTCTTATGCTTTCTTGAATCAGTCTTGTCCCGTAGAGAGAATATTGGTTTTGACTAGGCAGATATGTGTTTTGTGATGAATGATTTTAGGAGCTTCTAGGAAAATAATTTTTTGATGTTTTTGCAAGGCCTAATTTCTCTCTGTATTTAGGAAGAGATGAAAGTTCTCAGATGCAGAAAATGATCTGTTGAGATGACCATCTAGGTTAGAGATGAAAATCTCATGTTGGAGATGACAGTCTCAGGGCAAAGATGACAATCTCAAAGTGAAGACAACGGTATCTTCTACATTAGAATGTTTAGTAAGTGCATCTGTTCACAAATATCCCTTGTAGTCCTATAAACAAGATTGAGGCCTATAGCCCTAAAAGTACGTAGACAATGTAGTCTTGCATGTCATGCCCCGCCAGGGGACTAGGAAGAAACTTGAAAGAATACTAAGCTAGGAATCTTTATAGAGTAGTAAACATTTTTTTTTCTTTTTTACAGTTCTAGAAGGTTACAAATTTCATTTACAAATTCTTCATGGGTTCCCCCAATGATTCACAACTTAACAATTAAATTTTACTTTCATGGAAAGATATTTTCGTTTATCTATTACATTAAACAACATAATAATATACCAATCTAATTCATCCTACACATTAACTTCTAATATTCAAGATTCCTTTTCTTTCAAAACTTTAAATAAAATATGCATAAAGAAATAAATTTTCCTAATAACCATTCCATGCCATTTAGAAATAATTAATCATTGTATTTACAATATAAATATATATCAAGTTCTTTCATTCTCTTTTAAACATCATGATGTATCATAATTCTGACATGTTTTCCAATAAGCATAAATCTATTCTTTTTTGATCAAATACATTCTTTACATTTCATCTTCCCTTTTCCTAAAGCTACCCATACCATTACATCAATTTGGAACATATCAAATATTTAATTATATTCATCTCCTCTTGGGAGGTTACATCAAGAAAACATTGCTAACAACAAGGCACATTAAGAAAGTCTTCTTCTTCCGCAATTCTGGAGAAAGCACAAGTAAGGTTCATCCATAAATCTATGAACAATACCTTGATAAAATATCTACCACCCAACCACGTGGAAATCCAAAAAGGATCCACTCCCCTGTGCTAGGAGATAAACACCATGATCCACGCAAGAAGGTGATAACTAGACCATTCCTAGAGTGAGAGTAGTGTATTTCCCAAAGCATAGTTTTCAACATAAGAAGAATACAAAGACATACATCACATCAGTAGAAACTCCAAGACACACTAGGTGGGTTTCATTGCATAGCTCTCACCCCTTGGGTTATCCTAGTAAACCACTCTAGGCCCCAACCCCCAAGTAGGCACATGCGGAACCGAACATCACTCATAGGGACAAGATTGACGGATTGTGCTATCGCAATAGCACCTTCTCCCACTCCCATCTGTAGCCTATACTAGCACTACCAACATGGGTGAGGCTTATCTTAGTTAATGTGTAGTTCTATTCCCATAAATTATTATTATTATCACTGGATTAAACAAATCCACAGTGGGTTATCCTGGTACTAGCCACTTAGGGCCCCAGCCCCCACTGTGAGTCACTCACCTAGTGCTCCTAGGTTTCCTACCTCTAAAAATCTCATAAAACACATAAAGATAAGTATCATAGGTGTACAGGATTTCATAACAGCCATATGGAAACATAAAGAGAGTTACACAAGCTTTCTAGGGCATAAGAAACAACCCTAACCCTAATCGGGGTTCCCAAACCATCCAAAACTTGTGATAAGTTTCCAAAAGATCATAAACATAATACCATATAAAAATCAAGTATTCTACAAGTTTGAACAACCTCTAGGCCCAACCCTAGGTCAAAACCAAACCCAAAACCCCTCTGGAAACCCTAAAAATCAAACTGGAAGAGTCTTGCACATGTGGAACCCTAATCTGTGTAGGTGGTGACCTAATCTGCATAGGTGGTTCTTTCTGTGCAAGTGGTCACACATCGTGTGCAGGTGGTGCCCAGTTCTGCACAGGTGGCCAGGACTATGTGCACTCTGGACAGCAACCTGCAGATTGGACATTCTAGGTAAAATTTGATAAGATGGAGGCCTAGAAAGTAAAATCAGAGAGATACCCAGTTGAGACCCCTCAGTTCTCCTTTTGAAACATCCCTCAAACCCATCCTACCTTTGTGGTAAATATTTCTAGTTCCTTCCCATAGGTGCAAGGTGCAGAAAGGTGACAATCAAAAGACATTATTCTAATCAAGACAAAAGTCTACATAACGTCAATAGAAGGAGGGTCTATCTAAAGGCTGATACATTCTAAGGTGACAATCCATAAAGGGAAATAGATAAATAATAGTTCATAAACATTTTATTCTTCATAAGGTATACATTCATTATTTAATTCATACCAGACAACATAATATAAAATATTTCCATTGATCACACAACTATAGCAAACAATAAAGCAACCACGTCAAAACATAGAAAACACATGAACAAGATTCTCTTTTTCTGAGTAGATCCTACCTGGAGTCCTACGAAGAAAAATTTTAAGCTATCCCAATTCCACTCCATCCAAGCCTATTCTCCTCAAGCCTTCCAATCAATGAGATATCCTCCAAATGCTTCCACTAATCTTTCTAATAGTTTCAGATATATAGTTCTCCGTATTTAATTTCTCCCTTCTCCTAAATTTTCACTCTCTACATTTCCATCCACAAATATGTTGTAGGATTGGTTGCACGGGAAGTTTCAATTGATGCAACCATCCACAACTATCTTCTGGTTATTAGTTTGGACATTAATAGTCTTTAGATAAATTAAAGAGTGGGTATTTTCTGAGAAAGCTTTAGTTAAATTACCACCTTTGTTACTTTTGTTTTAATTTCATGCTTAAGGTAAATTATTTTTATTTTATTCAACTTTTACCTTAGATAAGTATTAGTTACTTTTCTCTTTTAAAGGAACCATTATAGATCTAGTTATAATTTCATATGATAGTTAATTTCTTTCTTAAAAATAAAAAGGCACATAAATAAATAAATAAATACATACACACACATATATTAAAACATTTATATAAGCATATTTATATAACCATATATATAGACATATGCATATGTGTGCACCCATATGCCTATGTGTATATATATCCATGCAAATATTATTATTATAATCATGCATTACTGAAGACACTTAGAAAAGGCTTATTACCATGTATTTAATTCCATCATACCATCAATTTATTACTAACCAATAATCCAACTACAAAACAATATTCACCTAGTCCTAGGGACTATAATGAATATCCACAATGATCAAATACCAAGCATCTATAAATGGACATCAATCCATAAATAAAGGACAAACCCCAAAAGGACCCAACCTGGGAGCAGGGATCAGGGCTAGGCTTAGTCTTGCGGGACCAGGTGTTATCTCTATCACAAAAACAATCAAGGATTTAGAGAGCATGCTCAGACCTGTGGAGCTAGGTGGAGATAATGGTCAGTACTTGCAATCCTGCATCACCGAGAGATACATGTGCATAGAAACATATATACATACATAAGACATTGCAAACAGATGACTAGGATTGATACATCATGTGGACCTCAACTAAGTGAGTAACTACGACTTCGTCCTGGGTCATGAAAACACATCGGACATATATGCAAGCATAAAGCATCATAGATAATTCATGTAAACACATTAGTCAAAATATAGAATCATAAGTGGGAAAGATTAGAATTCCATTTCTTATTTCATGTGCAAGTAGAAGATAAATAATTATTTTCATAAAGACATTAATCATAAATACATATATCAAAACATCTAACTAAGCATAATATCATCTAGACCTATCAAAGTGTAAACAACTGAAATCATATAGTCCATGTCAAAATTTCCAATCTAAAATAATAGCATAGTCATCTGAGAGGGTATTACATCATCCTCCCTTAGAATGAGGCTTACTCCTGGAAGCCTAAAAATAGATAAGTATAATGAACTCTAAGTTTAGCAGCATCCTCCCAAGTTGTTGAGGTCTCATCATTAGGATCCCATTGGACCCTTGCCTGATCTATAGTATGACCCTTGAGGGTTAGAGCCCATTGCTATAGGATATGTACAAGCTCCAAAGCCAGCTTCTCATCTACTACCTGTAAAAAATTTTATTCCAGTACATGGGTCAAATTAGGAATATATCTTCTAAGTACAGAAAAATGAAATACATCGTGAATACGAGCAAGGTTGGGTGGCAAGGCAGGTCGATAAGAAACTGGTCCTATCCTCTCAAGGACTTCAAAAGGACCAACAAACTGGGGTGCTAGCTTAGAGCATTTTTTATAATGGATCAGACTCTTTCGCGATCGCACCCTAAGGAACACTCTGTCTCCATGAGAGAAATGTTCATCAATTCTGTGAGCATCTGCATATTTCTTTTGTCTTTCCTGTACTACAATAATGTGTTCCCTGATCTGCTCTACCTACCATTCCATATCTTGCAACATTTCTATACCAAGGAGTACCCTATCTTCCAATCAATCCCAGCTCAAAGAGGTTTAGCAAGGACGACCATACAAGGCCTGAAATGGGGACATACTGATGGAGCTATGGTATCCATTATTATAGGCGAACTCCACCAAGTATAAGTAATCCTCACAAAGGGTCTACCTATCCATGACATACATCTTGAGCATATCTTCCAAAACCTGATTGACCCACTCAGTCTACCCATTGGTTTTTGGATGATAGACTGAACTAAAGTTGATCTGACTCCCCAATCCCTATTGGAGGGAAGTCCAGAGTGAGGATGTGAAAATTGGATCTCAATCAGAAATAATCTTTCTAGGGATTCCTTGAAGTCTTACTATATCCTTCAAAAATACCCTGGCTACTGAAATCATATAGTCCATGTCAAAATTTCCAATCTAAAATAATAGCATAGTCATCTGAGAGGGTATTACATCATCCTCCCCTAGAATGAGGCTTACTCCTGGAACCCTACAAATAGATAAGGATAATGAACTCTAAGTTTAGCAACATCCTCCCAAGTTGCTGAGGTGTCATCATTAGGATCCCATTGGACCCTTGCCTGATCTATAGTATGACCCTTGAGGGTTAGAGCCTGTTGCTATAGGATATGTATAGGCTCCAAAGCCAGCTTCTCATTCACTACCTGTAAAGAATTCTATTCCAGTACATGGGTCAAATCAGGAATATATCTTCTAAGTACAAAAACATGAAATACATCATGAATATGAGAAAGGCTGGGTGGCAAGGCAGGTCGATAAGAAACTGGTCCTATCCTCTCAAGGACTTCAAAAGGACCAACAAATTGGGGTGCTAGCTTAGAGCCTTTTTTTTAATGGATCAAACTCTTTCACGACCGCACCCTAAGGAACACTCTGTCTCCATGAGAGAAATGTTCATTAGTTCTATGAGAATCTGCATATTTCTTTTGTCTTTCCTGTACTACAATAATGTGTTCCCTGATTTGCTCTACCTACTATTACATATCTTGCAACATTTCTAGACCAAGGATTACCCTATCTTCCAATTGATCCCAGCTCAAAGTGGTTTAGCAAGGATGACCATACAAGGCCTGAAATGGGGACATACCAATGGAGCTATGGTATCCATTATTATATGTGAAATCCACCAAGTATAAGTAATCCTCACAAATGGTCTGCCTATCTATAACATACATCTTGAGCATATCTTCCAAAACCTGATTGACCCACTCGGTCTGCCCATCAGTTTTTGGATGATAGACTGAACTAAATTTGATCTGAGTCCCTAATCCCTGCTGGAGGGAAGTCCAGAGTGAGGATGTGAAAATTGGATCTCGATCAGAAATAATCTTTCTAGGGATTCCTTGAAGTCTTACTATATCCTTCAAAAATACCCTGGCTACTGATGCAGCTGTGTATGAGGACTGCATTGGAGTGAAATGTGATACCTTTGTAATTCTATCAATCATAACCATGATAGCATCATGTCTTTGTGGGGTAACAGGAATTCCTACAATGAAATCCATGGAGATAATGTCCCATTTCCATTCTGGAACAAGATGGGGTTGTAGAAGGCCTGCAGGATGTTGATGCTCAGCCTTCACTCTCTAACACTCTAGACACCTTGCCACATAATTTTCTATACACCTTTTCATCCCTGACCAATAGTACAATTGACATAGGTCGGAAAAAAATTTATTCACTCCTAGATGTGTTGAATATGGTGCTCTGTGGCTTTCTGCTGAGATAACTATGTGAAGGTCACCTAATAAGGGCACATAGATTCAACCCTAATGTCATAGAAACCCATTGGGGTCTAATGAATATCCTGAGAAGCACCCCTCTAGGGGTCTTTCTGATTCAAATTCTTCCTTAACTTCCTTATACCATGAGTCTGTAGTGAGGGCTTGCTAGATTCAGCTCCCAAACCCATGTTGAGGGAGATTGCTGTCAAGGCATGCCTACGCTGGCTCAGAGCATCAGCCAAAACATTTTTTTCCCTTGTATATACTTAACCTCAAAATCATATTCACATAAAAATTCCATCCATCTGCGTTGTCTAGCATTGAGGTTAGGTTGAGTGAAAATATATTGAAGACTACGGTGGTCAGTATGGAGTTCAAAATTGTGCCCTAACAAGAAGTGTCTCCATTTTACTAAGGCATGAACAACTGCTGCTAATTTGAGGTCGTGGGTGGGGTAATTAAATTCATGGTCCTTTATCTTTTGAGACTCATAAGCAATAACTTGTCCTTCCTACATAAGGACGCCCCAATCCCTTCTAGAGAAGGATCAGTACAAACCACAAAATTTCTTGAGAGTTCTAGAACTGTCAAGATGGGTGCACTAGTCATCTTTTCTTTCAAACATTAGAAGGAAGCCTCACACTTCTCTGACCATATAAATTTCTTCCCTTTTATCTTCAAGGAAGTGATAGGGTGAGCTATCTAGGAAAATCCCTTAACAAAATGCCAATAATACCCTGTCAAACCCATAAAGTTGAGGACCTCAAAGACATTATTCAGATTTGGCCACTCTACTCTACTACAGCCTAAATCTTTGTTGGCTCAACTGATATGCCATTCCCTAAGATGACATTCCCCATATATTTAACCTCTATCTGGAAAAACTCACATTTTTTTGGATTAGCATAAATTTGGTTTTCTCTTAAACATTGCAACACTTGGCGAAGATGGTCTCCGTGCTCCTCAATCATTTTGGAGAACACTAAGATGTCGTCCAAGAATACTATCACAAATTTGTCCAAATAGGTTTTGAACACCCCATTCATCAAGCTCATAAATACAAAGGGAGCATTGATTAGCCCAAATGGTACTACCGTGAACTCGTAGTGACCATACCTGGTACAAAAAGTTGTACGGTGAATATCAGCCTCATGGATTCTCAATTGGTGGTAGCCTGATTTAAGTTCAATCTTTGAAAAGACTTTTTCCCCTTTCATTTTATCAAATAGATTGTCAATGCGGGCCAAAGGATATCAATTCTTAATGGTGACTTTATTAAGTTGTTGGTAATCAATGCACAATCGGAGAGACCCATCCTTCTTCTTAACGAAGATTACTGGAGAACCCCATGGGGAAACACTAGGTCTAATGAACCCCTTTCCCAAAAGTTCTTCTAACTACAACTTAAGTTCCCCAAGTTCCTGTGTGGTCATGTGGTATGGAGCTTTAGAGATTGGTTCTGCTCCTGGCACAAGCTCTATTTGGAAATCAATGTCCCTTCTAGGAGGCATTCCAGGAATTTCTTTAGGAAAAACATCTGTGAATTCCTAAAGTAATGGGTGATCAAGAGTCACATTCTTACTTTCCCCTTCTTCCAAGTCATTAACTAAGACTGCAAATAACTTGCAACCTTTACGCATACATCGCTTGAGTTTCATTGTGGATATCATGCGGAGGGAGATGGGTTGTTGAACCCCAACAATCTTCCTCTTTTGTCATACATCATCAGAACATTGGATTCTTTTCTCTTTACAATCTATGATGGTTTTGTGAGCCTCTAACCAATCCATCCCCAAGACTACCCCATAAGAGCCTAAGGGAATAACTCGAAGATCTACAAGGGTAGAAAAAAGTTTGAGTGCTAACGCACAATTCTAGACACAAGAATGAGAGGCTATCCTTTCCCAAAAGGCTAGCTCAACCTGCCACTTATCTTCCTACCTTACTACCATCAACCCACATTACTTAACTAGTGAAGGTGAAATGAAGGAGTTGGTGGCTCCTGAATCAAATAGAATAGTGGTAGAAATAACCCCTAACAAACCTAAAGTTTCAAAGATAGAAGCTTGCTTCTGATCCAACATAGCAAACACCCTATGAGATCTGCATCCCTTATATTAGGTTCGGAAGTGGCCTGCTTATAACTAGAATTCGGTGTTGATTTTTGAGGACAGTTTACTGCAATATGACCATGTTGTCCACAAGAGTAACACCCTGTATTCCTAACAAAGCTCTTCCCAGAGCCATGAGAATTTGACTATTGAAAAATACCTCGGCTACCATTCTATTGTGTATTTTGTGTTGGTTGAGGATTTGAATGACACCTGAAACGCTGCCAGTTGCAGGATTTTCCTGACTGAGACCCACTATTTTTTTTGTTATAAGGAAATTTCTTTTTCTATGGGTTTTGACTGCCCTTAGATGAGGAAGGATAGTTCTTAGGGCTAGATGCTCCTTGATAATGATTCCCTTTGTACCCTGACCCAGACTAAGAGGCATTACCTCCTTGGTTATACATCTGACTTCCCAAACCTAAGGCTGCATTCTGCTCAACAATACGAGCTTTAATGATTGCTTCATTAATGGACTGTGGCTCGAAGACTAGCACTTGGCCAGAAAATTGACTATTGAGTCCTCTAAGGAAGTGTTGTATAAGAATAGCTTCATCATCCTTGTATCTATAATAATTCTTGAGCTCAAAGAAGCATCGTTCATAATCATCAATTGACATGGTTAACTATTTCAAATTATGAAATTCTTCTACCCTCTCACGTCTCCAATGGTTAGACAGAAATTGGGCTCTGAAGAGTTCTATGAACAGCTCCCAAGATAAGGTGGCTATGTCAATGTGAAATTTATTTTTTTCTATTTCCCACCAAGAAGGGGCAAATTCCATAAGATGAATAATTGCAAACTAAGCCTTGGTGTTGCTGTGGTACGGATGCATTGAAAATAACCTTTCCAAATCAAGGAACCATGTTTTAGCAGCGGCACCGCTCTGCGCTCCCCTAAATAGGGGAGGGTTTTCTCTAAGGAGATCTCGCATGTAAGAAGCTCACAGAGCATCCTCTTCTATCACCAGATTCCTTCTCCTAGGGATCCTTTCCCTTTCCCTCTCATGGTGGTGAGAGTCATTAGACTCATCCTAATGACCCCTATCATGGCCTGCATCTAGTCTTTGCAATATCTGTTGCAACAATTCCTGCATCTAAGCTCCCTGAAACTCCCCTAGTGGCTATCAAATTGTTCCCAACTTCCTTCTTCCTCAAGCTATTCTTCCTCTTGAGACCCTTCCTAGTGGGACCTTGGAGGAGTGTTCTGGGCATCTCTTCTACCACGAGTAACTGGAGGCATCCTGGATTATACAAGGAAAAGATAAGTCTAAAGGTTCTAGTCCCAATCCTAGGTTTGTGGTTTAATGATGGGTGTAAATGTCTAAACACTAAGCTTAAAGAGCCGATATACCCTAGGTTCCAGTGTGGCAACCTAGGGCTCTGATACCAAGATGTCATGCCTTGCAATGGGACCAGGAAGAAACTTGAAAGAATACTAAGCTAGGAATCTTTATAGGGTAGTAAACATTTTTTTTTTAAAGTTCTAAGGTTACAAATTTCAATTACAAATTCTTCCTGGGTTCCCCCAATGATTCATGACTTAAAAATTAACTTTTACTTTCATGGAAAGATATTTTGATTTATCTATTGCATTAAACAACATAAGAATCTACCAATCTAATTCATCCTACACATTAACTTCTAATATTCAAGATTCCTTTTCTTTTAAAACTTTAAATAAAATATGCATAAAGAAATGAACTTTCCTAATAACCATTCCATGTCATTTAGAAATAAGTAATCATTGCATTTACAATATCAATATATATCAAGTTCTTTCATTCTCTTTTAAACATCATGATGTATCATAATTCTGACATGTTTTCCAATAAGCATAAATTTATTCTTTTCTGATCAAATACATTCTTTACATTGAAAGATAATTCATCCTTTTTCTCTTTTCCTAAAGCTACCCATACCATTACATAAATTTGGAACATATCAGATATTTAATTACATTCATCTCCTCTTGGGAGGTTACATCAATAAAACATTGCTAACAACAAGTAACATTAAGAAATTCTTCTTCTTTCGTAATTCTGGAGAAAGCACAAGTAAGGTTATCCATAACTCTACAAATAGTACCTCGATAAAATATTTACCACCCAACCACGTGGACATCGAAAAAGGATCCACTCCCCCATGCTAGGAGATAAACACCATGATCCATGCGAGAAGGTGATAACTAGGTCATTCCTAGGGTGAGAGTAGTGAATTTCCCAAAGCATAGTTTGCAACATAAGAAGAATACAAATAGATACATCACATCGGTAGAAACTATAAGACATGCTAAGTGAGTGCCATCACATAGCCCTCACCCCTTGGGTTATCCGTGTAAGCCACTCTAGGCCCCGGCCCCCAAGTAGGCACATGCAAAACCGAACATCTCTCATAGGGACGAGACTGTCCGATTGTGCTATCACAATAGCACCTTCTCCCACTCCCATCCATAGCCTATTCTAGCACTATTGGCATGGCTGAGGCCTATCTTAGTTAATGCATAGTTCCCTTCCCATAAATTATTATTGTTATCACTGGATTAAACAACTTCATAGTGGGTTATCCTGGTACTAGCCACTTAGGGCGATGGCCCCCACTATGAGCCACTCACCTAGTGCTCCTAGGTTTCCTACCTCTAGAAATCTCATAAAACACATAAAGATAAGTATCATAGGTGTACAAGATTTCATAACATCCATATGGAAACATAAAGAGAGTTACACAAGGTTTGTAGGGCATAAGAAACAACCTAACCCTAATCAGGGTTCCCAAACCATCCAAAACTTGTGATAAGTTTTCAAAAGATCATAAACATAATACCATATGAAAATCAAGTATTCTAAAAGTTTGAACAACCTCTAGGCCTAACCCTAGGTCAAAATCAAACCCCAAACCCTTCTGGAAACCCTAAAAATTGAACTGGAAGAGTCCTGCGTAGGTGGAACCCTAAGCTGCACTCGTGGTGACCTAATCTATGTAGGTGGTACAACCTACGTAGGTGGTGCTTTCCATGCAGGTGATCATGCATCTTGCATAGGTGGTGCCTAGTTCTGCACAGGTGGTTAGGACTATGTGCACTCCGGATAGCAACCTTCAGATTGGACCTTCCGGGTAAAACCGGATAAGATGGAGGCCTGGAAAGTAAAATCAGAGAGATACCCAGTTGAGATCCCTTAGTTCTCCTTCTGAAACATCCCTCAAACCCATCCTAACTTTGTGGTAAATCTGTCTAGTTCCTTCCCATAAGTGCAAGGTGCAGAAAGGTGACCACCAGAAGACATTATTCTAATCAAGATGGAAGTCTGCATAATCATCAACAAAAGGAGGGTCTATCTAAAGGCCGATACATTCTAAGGTGAAAATCCATAAAGGGGAACAGATAAACAATAGTTCATAAATATTTTATTCTTCATAAGGTATACATTCATTATTTAATTCATACCAGACAACATAATATAAAATATTTCCATTGATCACACAACTATAGAAAACAGTAAAATAACCACATCAAAACATAGAAAACACATGAACAAGATTCTCTTTTTCGGGTAGATCCTATGTGGAGTCCTGTAGATAAACCTTTGAAGCTATCCCAATTCCACTCCAGCCAATCCTATTCTCCTCAAGCCTTCCAATCAATGAGATATCCTCCAAATGCTTCCACTAATCTTTCTAATAGTTTCAGATATATAGTTCTCCGTATTTAATTTCTCCCTTCTTCTCCTAACTTTTCACTCTCTACATTTCCATCCATAAATATGTTATAGGATTGGTTTCACGAGAAGTTTCAACTGATGCAACCATCTACAACTATCTTCTGGTTATTAGTTTGGACATTAATAGTCTTTAGATAAATTAATGAGTAGGTAGTTTCTGAGAAAGCTTTAGTTAAATTACCACCTTTGTTACTTTTGTTTTAATTTCATGCTTAAGGTAAATTATTTTTATTTTATTCTAGCTTTTATCTTAGATAAGGATTATTTACTTTTCTCTTTTAAAGGAACCATTATAGATCTAGTTATAATTTCATATAATAGTTAATTTCTTTCTTAAAAATAAAAAGGCACATAAATAAATAAATACATAAACACACACATATATTAAAACATTTATATAAGCATATATATATAACCATATATATAGACATATGCATATGTGTACACCCATATGCCTACGTGTATACATATCCATGCAAATATTATTATTATAATCATGCTTTACTAAATACACTTAGAAAGGCTTATTACCATGTATTTAATTCCATCATACCATCAATTTATTACTAACCAATAATCCAACCACAAAACAAAATTCACCTAGTCCTAGGGACTATAAAAAATATCCACAATGATCAAATACCAAGCATCTATAAATGGAAATCAATCCATAAACAAAGGAAAAACCCCAAAAGGACCCAACCTGGGAGCAGGGATTAGGGCTAGGCTTAGTCTTGCGGGACCAGGTGTTATCTCCGTCACAAAAATGATTGAGGATTTAGAGAGCATGCTCGGACCTTTGGAGCCAAGTGGAGATGATGCTCGGTACCTGCAATCCTGCATCAGCGAGGAGAGATACATGTGCATAGAAACATATATACATATATAAGACATTGTAAACAGATGACCAGGACTGATACATCATGTGGACCTCAGCTAAGTGAGTAACTACGACTTCATCTTGGGTCATGAAAACACACCAGACATATATACAGGTATAAAGCATCATAGATTATTCATGTAAACACATTAGTCAAAATATAGCATCATAAGTGGGAAATATTAGAATTCCATTTCTTATTTCATGTGCAAGCAGAAGATAAATAATTCTTTTCATAAAGAAATTAATCATAAATACATATATTAAAACATCTAACTAAGCATAATATCATCTAGACCTATCAAAGTGTAAACAACTGAAATCATATAGTCCATGTCAAAATGTCCAATCTTAAATAATAGCATAGTCATCTGAGAGGGTATTACATTGTACATAAGATTGAGGCCTTTCCGCACTACAATTGTCAAGCATAAGAATAAATTATTAGAATAGCTACGTCCTCTAAGAATTTAATCTCAAGGAGAATTTTGATTGTAGTGGGTTGGAAGAGGCTGGCGTAGGGCCTTGTTCCCACTTGAGTCCTCTCAGGATATGTTTTACTAAACTGTTACGCTCACTAAAGGTGCAATAAAAGAAATGGATTGGAAACTTAGGAATATGGATTTCTGATTTTCCACTAGGGAAAAGAGCATAATCTCCTATCCATATTGTTTTCTCCCAAGCACATATAAAAAATTATTCATTCCCAAGGTTACTTTCTAAGTGAGATATCAAATGAGTCTAGGTTTCTCATTACTTTATAAAGACAAGAGAATACTCGCCTATCAGTTAACAAAACACTACAAGTGAACCTTTGTTTAAATGTCTAAGAAATCAATTAATGATGACACAATGTTTATTTGTATCTCCTAGGAAACCTATAAAGCACAAAATGAGTAGTCTAGTATTTTTAAATATCTTCTACTAACGTCCTACAAGACCAACTATTAGTAGTTTGATCACACGTCTTGCAACTCAAAATGTCATTAGTTTTCAAAGTCAATCTTCAGATTTGAGGTGCTGTAAAAACCAAATGTATTAGTAACACAAAATATTAATGGAAACTAAAAAAATTTTTGGTAACAGAGTGTAAGCAACAATGCCAATTCGTAGACAATGATCTATGCAGATGACAATCAAACGGCGTAGATGAAAGTCAATAAGCATAGACAACAGTCAGAGAGTGTAGACAAAAGTTAGTGAAAATGTCATAAAAATAGAATACTTGACACATGCCAACATGAATCTTGAGGAGCGTAGAGGACCGAACCTGTAGAAACTGAGAAATACATCTTCGACTTCTAAGACCAATTTGCATGCAAGATACCTGTTACAAAGAATGAAACAAAAGATGGAAAAAGTTGAAACCCCTCTGTGCTCAAAAAGTGAGAGCTCAAACATGTATTCTAAGAGTCTACAAAAACAATTACAAGCATTCAACCTTAAAGGTGAATGAAACCCTAAAAAAGGAAAAGGCTAACGTAAGAGAAAGCTTAAGTGAAAAATAGAGTATGACTAACTTAATAATTAATATCAACATGATATAATTAATAAGTGAGGAAAACTATATACTCTAACACCCCCCCTTAAGTTAAGCTCAGGAGGTAAGATAACCTAGCATAGCTATGAAAGCAAGAAATGGGTCCCGGAAACAAGGCCTGATCAGGTACCCAATACAAGGAAATCTCTGTGAATTGGAGATAAAGGAGAAAACCCAGTGGGAAAAACTCCTCTCCAAAAAGAGATATAAAAGCAAGCAAAAGACAAAGAATGAATTCAAGAGACTCTCTCTCAAATCCATGAGTACAATGCATGCTACCAACCCCCTCGTGAGAGAGGGTCGAGGCTCCAAAGCCCCCCCAAAATGAAAGAACCCCTGGATCAATGAACAAACCACTGTGACTCCAATGTAAAGGAGTGAAATACAATGAGCAGTGAAGAGGTAATCTCAAAAGATGGTGTGTCACTAGAAGGCCGAGCTAATGCTCAAAAGAGTAGACATGAGGATCCTAAAATGGAATCCCCAATACAAGTGGTATGACAGGTGCACTATCACTATCATGAGAGAGGAGATGAGTGTCCTCTATAGAATCCTCAACAACTGCACCTGGTGGCTTGATAAATGGAGTTGGAGGGTCTTGCAGAGGTGAAGAGGAGTCCTGCTAAAGAGAAGAAACCTCAACAAGATGTGGTGTGGTAGTCACAGCAGGAGTCTCAGGAACAACACAGAGGTTCAAGTGACCTGACTGCACCACATGATGCTCTAGTGGAAGAGGAGAGTTGAGCTCCAATAATGGAGATGGTGGACCAAAATGTGTGAAGGTGTAGAGATGGGTGGAATGATCAACTGTCCCTGTAGCAACAATGCCACCTGTCACACTATCCTAAATGAAGATTGAATCTGGCGTGAACTCAACTGTCTTCCCTGATCCACTGTGTGTAATCTGGTAAATTGAGAGAAGGTTTGCAGATAGAGATGGGACATACAATACATCATTGAATGTGTCATCCTGAATGTGTACAGAACCTTTCTCGCAGACTGGCATAATAGTGTTATTCCCCATGAGAATGTGGGGAATGGGAGAAGCCTCAATAGAAGAGAAGATTGCCAGAGAAGATGCCATATGGTGAGAAGCACCTGAATCTAGTATCCAAGGGACCTGGGAAGGGGATGCAACAGAAGCCCATAATGCATAACCCTGTTCAAAATCCTATCTAGATGTCGAAGATGAGGCAGAAGACTAAAAATCAGACCCCTGTGAGGTGGAAGAGGATGGAGAGGAAATAGTGCTCTTCTGAAGGAGAGCTTGCAAATCGACAATCTATTTCTCATAGCCATCAAATCTCTTCTGAAAACAATGTGACTCATCATGGGGCCCCTTATGACAATAGGAACAAGTAGTGTTCTCATTCTTCTATTTCTCCTTCTTAGAATAAGATGGTGGGCCAGTAGAATGCTGAGAAGGGGAATCAGATATCTCCTTTAGCTTCGACTTCTGTGTATCTTGAGATGACTTGGCAAGCAATGCCTATGACTGTGAACCTGTAAGAGAATCCATCTGACTGAGCTTGGACTACTCACGAGTTAACCTGTCACAGAAGGTCTCAAAAGAGGGTATAACATGACGTGCACCCAGTGCATCCATAGTGGAGTAGAAGGTGGAAGTAAAAATCTGATAAGGGCCACAAATCTTTGAGAGTATCAGGAAGATACACTCATCATCTGACTTCATCTATCCAGCAACCTATAAAATAGATCAAAGAGACTTGAACTTCATCAGGAAATCCTTAATGCTAGTGAATGATTCAGGTACCAAGGAGGTGAACTCTGCATCTATCTGGAGGACCTTGAACTGATTCATTATGCCAAATAAGGCAAAAAACTTGTCCCACATATCCCTGGGTGTGGTCAGACCATCTAGGTGGAACAGCAACCCATCTGAAATATTCAGGGTATTGAGGCCCATTGCCTCATCCATCCTATTTCTGTGCATAAGAGCCTCATAAGGCCTCAGTAGAATAGGCTGAGCCACATCTAGGTAGGACCATAAACCTCGTGACATGAATATTCTGGTCATTTGTGGCTTCCATGTGTGGTAGTTATGTGGAGTCAAAATGACAATGGATGTGTCTGACATTGAGAGAATAAGATGGAAGAAGAAGGGTCTCTCTGAATTGAAAATGTAGAAAGAAATATGCACCCCCCCACACACTATCAAACTAACTCCTGTACACCACAAAATAAGCAAAAATTACAAAGAACAGTGAAAAACCTGAGTTTCAAAAGCAGAACAGGAGCACAAAAGAAGGTACATCTTTGACTGCAAAATCTAGAAAGCAAATGGAAAAATTCAGAAATGAAACCTAGATGAGAGCGACGGGCTCAGAAAGAGATTTCTGATGATATATAGAAGTTGAAAATCTGAGTCTGTATGAGCCCTGTAGGACTAAAAAGGCACAGGTACCCCCACAAGACAAGCTCCCTGGAAAAAAATAGTCCCAGGAATAATTTTGACGACCATATGGCCATCACAGGACATCCGGTAGGTAGAGGTGGCTGGTGGGCGACGGCACCGGTGGAGGTGGCGGCCGATCTGGGCGGCGGAGGCGGCTGGGTGGGCGGCAATGGCGGCTGGGTGACGTGGTGGTGGCGGCGGGTCCTGGTGGTGACGTGGTGGCCGAAGCGTGGTGCACGGGCCAGGGGCGATGTGCGGGCAGTTGCAGGGTGGTGCGGTGGTGGCACGCTCTGGCAGCGCCAAAAACAATTTTAAAAAATCTTTTTTTTTTTTTTTTGCCTCATTTTTTGAGTTGTATGGCCTAGGAGGTCAATTTTTCTTCTGGGGTCAGTGTGACCAATACCAACAAAGTTTATAGGTATTTCAACTCTCTCGGGCCTTGTAAATGCAATGGTGGAGTCTGTTTTTACTCAAATAGCTCCAAAAAATAGTGCCTCCTTCAAAGTGACAAAAAAACCCCAAAGAAGCTGTGGTTGTCATCTTGGAATCGTGACTTCAAAAACCTTCAAACCAGGCAGTAGCAGTGTGGCTCTGATACCATGTAGAAACTGAGAAATGCAGCTTCGACTTCCAAGACCAATCTGCATGCAAGATACCTATTACAAAGAATGAAGCAAAAGATGGAAAAAGTTGATACCCCTCTATGCTTAAAAAGTGAGAGCTCAAACATGTATTCTGAGAGTCTACAAAAACAATTACAAGAATTCAACCTTAAAGGTGAATGAAACCCTAAAAAAGGAAAAGTCTAACCTCAGAGAAAGCTTAAGTGAAAAATAAAGTATGACTAACTTAATAATTAATATCAACATGATATAATTAATAAGTGAGGAAAACTATATTTGAAATTTTTGTCAGCATTTAACTCTCTAAAAGTATCTCTCTTACAGAAACCCCAGAGCTAAAAATGTAAAAATCCCAAAAATTAGTTTAAACCTTTAAAATTTAATGTTCTTTTTAACCAAAGAGGGGACGATGATCTGCGCAGATGACCATTCCACGCAGATGACCGTTCCAGGTCACATATGTCTTTGTGTAAACTGCAGACGACAAAGTGTTACAACCTCTGGAAAATGGAAGAAATTTTCAAAATTTTTAAAATTCCTAGGGATGTGGGTCCCACTAGACGTGCCAAAATGTGTATGATGAAAACCTACCTATGTGAAAAAAGCTGAGACATGCAAATGTTAGACAAATAAATCATTTCATTTTAATCTAACATGTTCATAAACTTGCGACTACACAAAGCTTCCAACATAACCTTCAATGGGCCAAAAAAGTGCACCCAAGACTTGTTAATTTTCTCTTAGAGATGAATGTAGGTGTGCTCTTCCAACACAATATATAAATCCCACTTTGATTGAATGATAAAGGAATTATACTAAGTCCAACTAGATGCAATGATATTGAATGAACTTAAGAACTAGTTTTGGAGAACTAGTCTCAAGCATTCAATGCAATAAAGAGAAGTAGGAATGCAAACTAAATGCAAGATCCTAGTATTGAATGCAAAATAAGAATGCAAATACTATGATAAATGATAACAACTACCAAAAAATGTTAGTAAAAGCTCTAAAATGAAATAAAATAACTCTAAGCATAAACTAGCATGATAACTCTAATGCAAGAATGATGGATCCTTTACTCTTGGAAAGGCTCCTATTTAAAGGATTTTGGGAGGACTTGAGTGAGGTGGATTACATGTGGCATCCACATAGGTTCCACATGAAGAAACATAAGCTATGCAAGAGTACATGTTTTCTCACACAAGTGTGAGAAACTAGAGATGTCAATGTGTACTTTAAGTACACATGTAAGAGATCTTGGCATATATGTCATAGACCTTTTCCAATGAGGAATTTTTGGCAAGTGTAAGAAAGTGTCATCAAGGTTTTAAGAAATCTTGTTTAAGAATTTTTAGCAATCTTTTAAAACGTGGATTTTGGAATTTGCTCACACATGTGTGAGCAAATAATTAGGACTAATGGGTGTAGGAATCCAAAAATTAGGCTAATTAATCTTAGTTAATTAGTAAATAGGTCTATTTGTTGAGAGTGATGTGGGTAAGGTGGGATATAGGTCTAGATTTAGGATTAATCTAAATTAAATTTAGACTAATCATAGCTTAGTAGAATATTAGAATGTGGAGGGAATAAACAAATTAAAAATTAATTTAAAAGGGGAATTTAATGGAGGAAAGGTATTAAAAATTTTCTAATACACTTAGGGAGGAGGTATTTAAATTAAATTTAAATACTATAGAAAATGAACCTAATTTAGTTAAATAAATTTAATTAAATAGGTGGAAGAATATAACAAATATAATTAATTAAATAACTATAATGTTAAGGGACAATTTTAGGCATCTACAAAGCCTAGATTCCAATATTGATTGTGTTATTTCTTTAAAGTGGTTGGTAATTAAGTTTCTATTGTAGAAACTAAAGTGGCTATGTGTGAAGCTCCTCCAAAGGATAGGAGGATTCCCCTCCTTTAATTGAAGTTTAAAAAAAAAAGGAAAAATTCAGATAGAACATCTATCTCAAGGGGAGGTAGGGTTGCTTCCAAGAAAGATAGTGAAACACTAGAATGCATTAATAGAGTGCACATAAACTAGAAAATATCCTCCACTAATAATCAATGACATTAAATATTTCTAGTTGGAATGTGAGGGGACTGGAGATGAGGGACAAAAAATTGGCTTCCAGGGACTGGTGCAATAAATTGAAACATAAATATGTACTATGTATGTAAGAAATTAAGGTTAGTGGTTACCAAGCTATTGTCATTCTCAACATTATATGGAATGAACCCAAGAAATTTGTATATAATCATGATATAGGAAAGAGGGGGAGTTTTTATTTTGGTTGGCTGCTTGTGGGTTGACATGGTGGTAGAGGCTAGTATCTACCAATGTAATAGAGTTTGTTGGGTCACCTTCAATCACCATGGAACTTTATTTGGAATTTGTAACATTTATGCTCCCAATGATTATAGAGATTTGGATAGTTTGTGGGATTGGATGGCCTCTTTAATCGCCAAGGCACATTCTATTCTTGTTGGGTATTTTAATATGGTAGAACACATAGAAGATAAGAAAGGAAGTCTCAGACCGTAATGGAAAGGAAATAATAATTTTTTTTGGGAAAAATGCAAGAGATGCTTGAACCTATCTGATCCCTTAGAGATAAAAAAGGATGCTTCCAAGGGAATTTGGTTTTCTTGGTATAATAATCAATCCTTTTTATAGTGAGTCTATTGTAGACTGGATAGGGCTTATGTGGATGGGTATGTATTCTCATTTGAAGTAGCTGTATAGTCAGAAAATGGAAGCACTTCCATTGTAGACTGGTTTAGCCTTTCGAGTAAGTGGTTTGGGTTCATTTCAAGCACCTTGAATGGGTCTTTGACTTGGATCTTTCTTTTTCCCCTGTTCTACCCCATTTCCCACTTTTTCTAGCCTGTTTCTAACACCCTAAACTGCAAACTGGGATTTTTGACCTCAGGTTCAAAGTCGACCTTTCTGGGTCAAGGTTGACCTTAACCTTGACCTAGTTTAGAATCATCATTTTTCTGACCCAAGGTCCATATTTCAGGTTTCCAGCGTTTCTAGATGTCGAGCTTCGAAAAGAATTAATTCCCACTTCTGGGTTGACTGTTTCGGTCTTCAGAGAAACAAATCTTAAATTATATTTAATATAGGTCCTCTTCTAGGGGTATAGGTCTAATTGGAATTTAATTCCCCTATGTAGGCCTCTCTAGAATATTGTGCCCTAGATTCATATATAAGGAAGCTTTCTTCTCTCATTTTCTCTAACCATAAGCAAGAACAATCTAAGACAAAGACTTGAAGACTTAAGGAGTGAAATCCAGAAGTGAAGAAGAAAGATTTAAAAGAAAGCCATGTAGCCATTGAAGAATTCATCCATTCTCAAGCATTCAAGCACTTCTCAAGCACTCAATTCATCAAGGAGATCGATTGGTATCCATTGAAGGATTCAAGCTCTATGGAGCCCTCTTGTTGAAGATTTCTCCATCCACATTCCTCCAAGCCTCCTCCTATTCAAAGATCCATTCAAGATTGGTTTTGAAGATCTACAAGCAATTTATTTGAGACATCCTACATTCTACATTCTACATCCATTTGGTGCATACATATTTTTGGATCCATGAATTTGAATCCGCCACAAGGGTTTCCATAAAAGCAAGGTGAATTTGTTTATTTACATTGTTTTATTTATGCAATATCAATTATACTTTGAGGTTTATTCCAAAATGGGGGTTTGACCAAGGCAAACCCCTCCCCCCCAAAAAACAAACCATTTTTCTTGCAGTGACAGGTTCAGAACATTGAGTTGGAGTGCAGATTCAGATACCCTTTTCAGCAAACTATCAAGATCCGGAAACATATTTTCTGTTGGAGATTTTAAAGGTTGATTCTGCCCTAGGTCTGAATCATAAATTCTGGGTCAATGGTGACATTCACTTGAGGGTCAAAATTGGAACTGTGTCAGATCAGAAAAATATTTCTGGGTTTTGTTTGTCTCTATGTTTTTGTTCCAGATCAAGTTGCAAATTTTCCAAAAACTCATTACAGACCCCCGAAAATAGCATTCTTCAGATCTATAATATTTTAAGGTTAGTAATTTTCTCCTATTCATTTCAATTAAAGTTATTAATCTTTCTAAATCTATCACAAATTCTTTTCTATAAACGAAATTTAAGATCTTCTTCTTTATTCTTATTTCCAATCGATTGATTCATTTATGCATTGATCCTTCCTTTTGGGTTAATCAATTTGGATCCTTCCTTTGTTTATTTAAGGTTAAAAGGAACATCTTATTTCCCCCTTAAATTTTAATAAACATTCTAAATTTCAAATGTAATATCCATCTTATACCTTACATTTTATATTTCCACATTTTTCTTATGTTACATTAAGGAATCATCCTTTTTGTTATGTTACATTTTGGTGAACCCACGATAGAAAACTCTTTATTTTTGGTGTTAGATTTACATATTTTATGTTAGATCTTGCATGCATATTATATTAGCTTTCTTTTATGTTCTTGCATTTACATTTCAAAAATTAAAAATCAAAATCTTGTGTTTCCTAAATTAGTTAATTTGCATTGCATTGGTGTATGAGCTTTACAACTTTTAGTCCTACCTATAGTATCCCGGTTAGAAGAAGCCATAGACTTATGGGTTCCTTTGATCTTGAGTCTTCCTCTCCTTTCCTTAGGATCCTGGATGACAATTTTACCACTCGTGATTCCAATCCTTCTATGGAGCATAACTCTTCTCACTCATCTCATGATGAGGATGATGCTTTACGAGTTCCTCCTGAACAAGTACAAAAAATTTCAACAGAACTTGATAACATCGGAAATTGGCTTATTCAAGAAAATCATAATCAAGATTCCATCCAAGCTATAGAGGCTCTTAAGAAATTCCTTCATGGTAGTGATCAAGATGTTAATCTCTTGCATGGTATCACTCATCTTGTGCATTTGAATGCTAACCTTTAGCTCAAGAGGCTCAAGATCTAGGATTCACTCCTCCTGTCACTAGTGAGGGACCTCCTTCTATTCCTTTATCTATAATTCCTACTTACACTCCTCCTTTGATGACTACATCTCTCCCAATTTCATTTATTCATGTGAGTGTTCCACCGGTATCTCTACCTACCTCACAACCTTCATATCATATTATGCCTTTTACTTATTCCAATCCCCTTCCAACTATGGTTCCAAGTGTTCCACCAGTTGTGTCTTCCATTCCTGCCACTTCCTACACTTTTCCTAGTGTTCCTAATATTTCTATGCCACCTATTTCTTCTAATTATTCCATAATTATTAGTTTGGCTCAAACTATGTCATCTTTACAACAACTTGCATTTTTAACCCAATCCAAGTTTAGCATTCCTACATGTGACATGGGTAGTCCTTTATCCTTAGATATTATCTATGCTATTGTCCCTCAGTAAGCCGATATGCCTCATCTTGAGAATTACAATTGTAAAGGAGATCCTATTACTCACGTTAAAACATTTCAAATCCTTTGTAGTGATTGCTCATGACCATAGGATTTTAGCTAAGTTGTTTGCTAGAACCTTTTGTGATAAGGCCTTGCAATGGTATTTTTCTTTACCTCCTTATTCTATTGATTCTTTTCCTAAAATTTCTAATACCTTCATCCAACAATTTCAAAATAACATTGGTCCGCAAGTTTCCTTAACTGATTTAATGCATTGTAAACAAAACATTAAGGAAAAATTGACTAATTACATTGATAGATTTAAGCATTTGTATGCTCATATTTCTTATCATGTCCCTCATATTGATATTCATCATATGTTTATTTCAAATTTACAAAAGGATATTAGAGATAAGATTCTGCTTACTAAATTTACCTCTTTTCAACAACTTTGTGTAGCACTTCATCATTATCAATTACAAGTGAGTCAATTTGAGAGAAACACTCCAATGGCTCCTATTCCAGTTGTTAAGAATGACGCTTCTCCCAATCCTAATAAGTTTCAAAAACCTAACAACTATGTCAGGATTAATAAACAGACGAATGTGATTGTTGATCAAGTTGTTTTTGCATCCAACAATGCCACTTCTGCATCCCCTGCTTTCTGTATGAATCGTACGTTTACTCCTCTCTATGAATCTTTACATTCTATTATGAGTAGGTTGTTAAGTGCTAATATGATTACTTTGCCTCCTATTTGACCTCTTCTCCCTACCACGATAGCATAAAAAATACTTTGATTATAAATCTTTTTGTCAATACCATCAATAAAATAGTCATGATACTGAAAAATGTTATTCTCTAAAGTATAAGGTTCAAGACTTAATCGATTCTAATACTTTATTTGTTGAAATTTTTGATGGTAATGGGAACAAATATTTCTCTCCTCCTAATCAAAACCTTTAAATCTATATGAATCCTTTACCTACACATGATACTAATACCATCACTCAACCATCTTCTATGGATATTGTTTACGATTCAAAGATGGATGATCTCAATCACATTGTTAATCATGTGGAGTGCACTATTTCACCTCAACCTGATGTTCAAGATCCTTTGCCTCCACTTCAACTTCATACTCCACCTAAACCTCAGAAACAAACTAAGGATAAACGACCTAGGGAACTCTCAATTACCTTTGATGATTCTGAGACTATTAAGGCTCCCGATGGTCCCCTTTATATTTATGCTAGGATTGCTAAGATACCTACGTGTGGTTGTCTTGTTGATCCCACATCTTTAATAAATTTCATTACTGAGGAAAACCTTTTTATGAAAAACCTACAACGTGATTGTTATGATACATCTGATGCATGGATCCAAACTTGTAATGGTTTTCTTTATCCTTCACTTGGTTCTATTAACTTGCCTGTTGAACTTTGTGGTAAACTTGTAGTTACTACCTTCATTTTCATTCCTACTTATGATCAATGTAAAGTCAAATTTGGTTTTCCTTGGATAACTGCTATACATGCTATTGCTTCTCCTATTCATGAATGTCTTCAGTTCATTCATAATGGAGAAGTGAAAATGATTAATCATAGTTTGTATCAACCTTCTAGGCCTAGAGATTGTGCTACTCTTGATTTATTTTGGCCTTCATTACCTAATTCATGTCCTCCTCTCCCTGATAACCTTTTACATTCATATCAAGCCTATAAACATCGCAAGATTTTTGAGTTAAGCATGCCTCAGATAGATCTTAACTGTGGTCTTTTTCCTACTCCTTCCATACCTCCTTATCCATTATTTCTAGCTCTATTACTCAACCTCCCAGTGTCACTTCTTAGCCTACTAAAAATCCTACCAACCCTCCTATAGAACCTATGAAGGAACTAGTTGTTATTCCTCCTAGTCCTCAACAGGTGTCAAACAAAGCAAAATGTAACAAATCTACTAATTAACTTCGTAAGAAGCGTAGAGCTAATGCTAGGGCTCATACTTCTTTTATTCAAAATTCTTTACCTTCTTTTGACCAAACTATGCCTGATGTGTTGAAAGAAGTTAATTTTCATAATGATGTTAAGATGAACGAGTATAATGATCCTATTTGCATCTTAGATCCTATTTTAATTAATCTTGATGAGGAAGATACTCTTGATGATCCTATTGATCCTAGTGATAAATATGAGACCATTGATCTTGATATTGATTTACCTCATATGCTTTCAACTCAATTGATAATTACACCTATTATCGAGCAATGTGATTCTCAAGAGGATCCTTGTTTGGAACTGGCTATTATTCCTACTATATTGGATATAGTCCCACTTGCGAGTTTCCCACCTTCCCTAAATGATATAAACCAAGATGGGGAGAGTAGGCGATGTGCCTAATTGGCTCGTCCTTCATGGTATCCCTTTTTGTGTTTGCCTATTGTATTGTGCTTCTCCCGTAATGTGTTTGCTAAATGTTTGTTAGACTCTTTTATATGACCCTTGTTACTTTGTTGGTGCAAGGTGATAAAGGAATCAAACCTGTTGTAAAATTCCTCTATATGTATCTTTACTCTTTTATATATTGTTTTCATGTTATGTTGTACTTGTGCTATTATTTGTAAATATTTTCCTTGTGTAGTCCACTTGGATCTGTGACATGGTAGCACTGATTCTTTTTGGTCTCCATGTTGTTGTCCGAAAAGATTCTTCTTCGTAACTCTTGAGTTTTCTTTCCTCCATTGTGATTGTAGTTCTACTTTCTTTGGGTAATGATGTCAATTCATTTGCAATAATTGAAGGCATTATATTTTTCCGTTAGTATGCTTAGAGAAAAATATGATCTGCACCATCGGTTTACTCTACACCAATAGATAGGGAATAACACTATCCAACGCCAAGGTTACCCGATGAAAAAAAGGTAAAAGATACCCGACGAGTAACAATAGTGCTACCCAAAAGTACAGCAAAGAGAGGCTACTAAAAGATACAAGGAACCTGACAAACAGTTCAGTCAAGGAACACCGACAGACTACAAGTTCAAATCAATGACCAAGAACTGACAGTCAGTTACATTCCGCAAAAAGTGGATCTGACTTTCCACGTCAGATAAATCACTAAAGTTGTATTTATAACTTCTTGATTTTCTTTTAAATCCATTATGTGCGGAGGAAGAAATGTAATTGTTATTGTTTTAATTAGTTTTACTATTTTAAAACATGCAAACTAAAGATCAAGGTCCAGTTGTAAACCTTAGATCTGAGAGTTAACATTGTAAAACATGAATTCCAAGATAGGTCAAATACTTGTATAAATAGGTGCTCAATCCATTGAGAATAGTTGTTGTTCAATGACGATAGTAGCCATGAAGAGAAACTAAAGACCAGACAGAGAATTCATGCAGAAGAACACAAACAAAATCTAATTAGTTTTCAAGAACAGAACAGAGGCTATCGACAAGAAAAAAAATGGTATTCATCAATCACTTAAGGTGATATTATTATGAAAAAAGATTTAATGGATCTGTAAATCAGTAATAGTAGATTGCATATAGTCAGGTCAACATTTGTACTCATTCTAACAAGTTTAGTACACTAATGAAATCCTTTCAAGAAAGGTGGGCTTAACCGTCCTATTGTAAATCTCATAACTAAGTGCACACTTAAATTAGTGTTGCTAAAGCTCTTAACAAAGTAGATCTTAACAGGTCTCCACCTTAATACTCTTAACAGGGTAGATCATCAAAAGTGATCAAATTGTAAGCCTTAATCGACTCCCTTCCATTATGCAGATAGTGAAGTTTTGTGGGTGTCATCCCCACCATAGTTTTTACTTCCTAACAGGAGTTTTTTGCGATACCATATCTTGTGTTATGTGTTTGTCAATTTCATGAATGTTTCTATGAAGGATTGAAAACTATTAAAGATTGTGAACAAACAATAGATACTTAAGAAAGAATAATAGTAATGGTTGGTAAATCAGAATTGAATGATTACTAATGATGAATTGTGTAAGGTGCTAAAAATTTTAGAGGTACTGAGTCACCCCTCCCCTCTCAGTACTACTTCCCATTAATTCCAACAATTGGTATCAGAGTTGAGTATCTTCTTGAAAATCTTAAAGGCTTAGGAGCAAAGATCATACAATGGAGAAGTACAAACTTGATAATAATATTGAGAACAAAAAGCTTGAGATACAAATGTTCTATGAATAGTATAAAGAAGCAAGAATCAAGACGAGAGAGTTGTTGGATGAAAGAAAAGGTATGGCTACCCAAAACAATGAAATAGACTATCAAGAAGAAGAGATTCCAGATTTCTTTAAATCTTTAGGATCAAATGCAAGTAATACATCAAATACATTAGAAGAGAACATCACAAATCTAAAGGAGATCAATCTACATCTAACAGAGAAAATAAAGATGCTGCAAATCGGTCAAGAGACCCAGATGGTAAGAATGATTGATGTGCTGTGTTCTGCCAGACAAGATGAAACAGAAAGAACACTTGCTATTGATGATAGAAGGAAGATTTTAGAGAAACTACAAGAAAAGGAAATGGAAATTCAAAGACATGTTGAGCATCACCATGATCTCACAAATCAGATTATCCTTATGAGTCAAGAAGCAAACAGAATAAATGTGGAACTCATTGAGAGAATACAGATTATCGGTGAACTAAGAGAAGAAAATGAAAAGTTAAAGCATGAGGTTAGAATTCAACAACAGCATAATGAGATTATTAGAAAGGATGAAGAAAGCAATAAAATAATGGATGACTTTCTTGACGGACAATGAAGAGTCGACAACAACAGCGGTATAGACTTTACCGAAAATGGAGAATCATCAAATCCAAAGAATGTCTACTAAAATCCAAGACTGAGAAAGCTAACATGCAAGCACTGTGGAAAGCAAGGGCACACATCAAATGCATGCAGAGGTAAAATGAAAGGTAATCCTAAATCTACACCTACACCTTCATTCATAGGATTTTGTTATAAATGTAATAAGAAAGGACATAAGGCTTATGAATGCAAGAGCAAGATAGAAAAGCGAAAGAAGGAAACCTACATGGAAAAATACTGTCCTACATGCAAGATGAATGGGCACACATCTAAAGAATGATGGAAAAAGAAAAAGCAAGCATGGAAGCCAAAAGGTAAAGAAGTTCCTTATCATCCAAAGTGAATCGGTAATCAATATGTATGGGATTACAACACTTGGACAAACTGTACAACATTTGGGAGATATGGTCACATTGCTGCAAACTGCATGAGAGCATGGACCAAAAGGTTTAGAGGCTGGTCAAACCCTAGAATGGCATGCTTACACTATCATAAAGTTGGTCACCTCAAGAAAGATTGCAAAGACAGATTGACAGAAACAAGCACATATCCCAATGGTAACACCATTGAAGATATC
>MU227058.1:4824236-4838515 GCA_018584345.1 Thuja plicata
CAATAGATACATAAGAAAGAATAACAGTAATGGTTGGTAAATCAGAATTGAATGATTACTAATGATGAATTGTGTAAGGTGCTAAAAGTTTTAGAGGTACTGATTCACCCCTCCCCTCTCAGTACTAATTCCTATTAATTCCAATAATAATATCATATCTATATATACATGTTATCTTATGATCATACTGACCCCATAGTAGGTAGATCCCTTCTGTGTTATTTGTATGTTTAGGTGGTATTTCCCTTTATTTGTCTTCGTTTGGGGGCATCTTGAGTGGAAACATAATCAGTAGAGTTGTTTATGTTTCCGTTAAAGCCATTGCTCCCGTTAAAGTGTTAGAAATGACTTTAACATGGGGGTATACACTCTACTCACTTTTTGCACACACGCACGTCCAAAATATTTTTAAACTTAAAACTTTTTCCCTTTATGGATTAAAGACTAATCCTTAAAGCATGGATTTTTACCTTATAGGATATCTTGATCCCTCCGGTTTAAATTTATATGGATCTCTTGATCCCTCTAGTTTCAATTTACAATGTTTTGATCCCTTAAGGTCGAAAGGTGTCCTTAAGACCGGTTCTCCCAGATGGGTTGACTAGTGAGTAATCACATTCACTAGGCGGTTCAAATCCATCTTTCTAGTTGTACTGTTGCCTTGTGTGGTTCACAATGGGACATAAGTTTCCATTGGGCATGGTAATCACACCCTCTCTCTCTTTCACCTTAACTAGCGATGTCTCTCTTAGCATGATCTTAGGGTTGATAAAGACTTAAGTCCCTAGGGATTGAGGATTCATGTGTCCCTTTTAATTTTAATAAGATTATATGTTCTTCATGATCTTCTTTACCAAGAGTTTGTACTGATTTCATACTCTTGCTAAAGTGGGGACTAAATGTATAGTTAGAAAATGGAAGCACCTCAATTTTAGACTAGTTTAGCCTTCCGAGTAAGTGGTTTGGGGTCATTTCAAGCACCTTGAATGGGTCTCTGACTTGGATCTAGCTTTTTCCCCTGTTCTGCCTCATTTCCCACTTTTTCAGCCTATTTCTGACACCCTAAACTGCAAACTGGGATTTTTTACCTCAGGTTCAAAGTTTACCTTTCTGGGTCAAGGTCGACCTCAACCTTGACCTAGGTCAGAATCAACCTTTTTTTGACCCAAGGTTCAGATTTCAGGTTTCTGGGGTTTCCAGATGTCGGGCTTCGGAAAGAATTAATTCCCGCTTCCGGGTCGGTTGTTTCGGTCTTCGGAGCAACAAATATTAAATTATATTTAATATGGGTCCTCTTCTAGGGGTATAGGTCTAATTGGAATTTAATTCTCCTATTTAGGCCTCTCTAGAAGATTGTTCCCTAGATTCATATATAAGGAAGCTTTCTTCTCTCATTTTCTCTAACCATAAGCAAGAACAATCTAAGACAAAGACTTGAAGACTTAAGGAGTGAAATCCAAAGGTGAAGAAGCAAGATTTAAAAGCAAGCCAAGTAGCCATTGAATCAGTCATCCATTCTCAATCATTAAAACTCAATTCATAAAGGAGATCCATTGGTAGCCATTGAAGGATTCAAGCTCTAAGGAGACCTCTTGTTGAAGATTTCTCCATCCACATTCCTCCAAGCCTCCTCCTATTCAAAGATCCATTCAAGATTGGTGTGAAGATCTACAAGCAATTGATTTGAGACATCCTACATTCTACATTCTACATCCATTTGGTGCATACATACTTGTGGATCCACGGATTCGAATCCGCCATAAGGGTTTCCATACAAGCAAGGTGAATTTGTTCATTTACTTTGTTTTATTTATGCAATTTCAATTATACTTTGAGGTTAATTCCAAAACCAGGGTTTGACCAAGGAAAACCCCTCCCCCTAACAAAAAAAACCATTTTTCTTGCATGGAAAAGTACAGAACAGCAAGTTGGAGTGCAGATTCAGATACCCTTTTCAACAAACTATCGGGATCCAGAAACATATTTTCTATCGGAGATTTTAGAGGTCGATTCTTCCCTAGGTCAAAATTGGAAATTCTGGGTCAATGGTGACATTGACTTGAGGGTCAAAATTGGAATTGTGTCAGATCGGAAATAGATTTCTGGGTTTTGTTCATCTCTATGTTTCTGTTCTAGATCTGGTTGCATATTTTCCAGAAACTCGGTACAGACCCCCGAAAATAGCATTCTTTAGATCTATAACATTTCAAGGTTAGTACTTTTCTCCTATTAATTTCAATTAAAGTTATTAATCTTTCTAAACCTATCACACATTCTTTTCTATAAACAAAATTTAAGATCTTCTTCTTTATTCTTATTTCCAATTGATTGATTCATTTATGCATTGATCCTTCCTTTTGGGCTTAATCAATTTGGATCCTTCCTTTGTGTATTTAAGGATAAAAGGAACATCTTATTTCCCCCTTACATTTCAATAAACATTCTAAATTTCAAATGTAACATCCATCTTATACCTTACATTTTATATTTCCACATTTTTCTTATGTTACATTAAGGCATCATCCTTTTTGTTATGTTACAGTAGCTAAGAACAGTAATCTAGTGGTGGTCACCCTGACTACTTTGTCAGATGATTCACCGATCTCTGCCAAGATTATTATTGAAAATCAAGTTCAAAATAGGAGAATATGTAAAAAGTTGTTTAACCTTAACACTTCCCTCTTAAAGGATGAGGATAATCTGGAAACTGTTAAAAATGGCTACATGCCTTGCCAAAGTCAGTATGAATAAGTTGACATATGTGGAGAAGTGGGAATGTCTTAGTAAGATGTGGAGAAAGATGTTTCAATTCATTGAAGAGAAAGCTGCCCGAGACGGGAATAGACTAGAAGATGCATTGCAAACCTACTGAATTAGGTCGAGGAGACTCTACAAAATGATCCACAGAATGAGGAAGATGACAGGGAACTTATTGACATTAAGGAATATCTTAGAAGGATTCAAAACCAAAAGTTTAGAGGGCAGAGCATCAAGGCTAAGATGAACTAGATTAGGGAAGGGGATAACGGGTCAAAATACTTCTTTAATACTATTAGATACAAGTATAAAATGATCCAGATGGAGGAAATTGCTATAGAAAATGACACCTCTAAAGATCCTATTGTTACCAGATATGTCTTTTATTGATTTCTACTCAAAACTTTTCACATCTGAATTTACTCATGGCAATAATGAAGTTTTACAGAAGTGCCTAAGCCTTATACCCAAGAAGATCGATGATATCAATGCTACACAATTATCCATGAATATCATGGTCTCTTAAATTGAGGCCACTATCAAATCTTTATCAAATGATAAATCTCCTAGACTGGATGGACTCCCACTTGAATTTTATAAAGCTAATGTTGAATGCGTAGCCCTAAAATTGCATCATTTATACAAGGAGGCCTTCCTAAATGGTTCTCTAGGTGAATATATTAATAAAGGTGTGATCAAACTACTACCTAAGGATGGGAATATGAAGTAGGTTAAAAATTGGAGGCCCATCACACTGCTAAATTTGTCTTATAAGATTACTTTTAAGTTATTGGCCAACATGATCACGAGGCTCTTGGGTAAAATAATCTTTGTCACTTAGAATGGCTTCATTCAAGGTAGATATATACTAGAAAACCTAATAAGAGTTGGGAAGCTATGCATTGGGCTAGAGAGGATGGGAAACATAGTGCCATGATTCTATTAGATTTTGCGAAGGCCTATAACATGGTAGAATGACCCTTTGTCATTGGGATGTTGAAGGCCTTTGGTTTTCCTACCTTCTTTTGTCAATGGATTGAAATCTTGTATAAAGACTCTTCCATAGTCATTGACATTAATGGTGGATTTTCAGAACCTACTATTTTGTAGAGGTCAATAAGACAAGGGTACCCCATTGCCCCTATGCTTTTTGTTCGTACAGAAGATGCTCTATTCTACATACTAAGAGCCCATAGTATTGGACCCCTAGTGAAGGAAATCAAACTTTCCAATAATGAGGAACTTATGAATGTACAATTTGTGGATGATAGTATGCATTATTCATTTAACTTTGTGAAAGGAACTTTGATTTGGTTGTTGATAGGCTGGGAATTTTTCGTAGTGCTTCTGGAGCCAAAATTTCTCCTCACAAGTTAGTGGTTATTGCTTGGTCTGATGCCCCTCCTACCTGGTTGGAGTCAAAAGGGTGGGGTTGGGTTGGGCCCCATTGTATAGACAAGTATCTTGGAATTCCTTTTTCTCTCAGCCCCTGTACCAAGGATATGTGTGAATGGTTGTTTTCTATAATTGAGAAGAAGCCTAAGAAATGGAAAAACAATACTATCCTTAGTTGGGAGGGTTCAGGTGGTTCAAAAGGTCCTCTCCTCACATGCTATTTAATTCACATTTACTTGGATATTTTTGAATTATCAAGTTAATAGATTGGAAAAGATCCTCAGGGACTTCCTATGGTCCGATGGACAAGGAAAATATAAGAGACACAATGTCTCTTGGAACTAGTGTTGTGTTCCCAAACACATAGGGGACTTGGATTGAGAGACCTGAAGGCACATGGTATGGACCTTGCTTCCAAATGGATATATAAGGCTCTAAAAGGCAGTGAACCTTGTAAAATATTGATAAGGAATAATATCTCTTTATCTAAACCCAAAAAAGGTAAGTTGTGGAAAGATATTTGATTTCATGATATGTTGCTAGGTGATTTTGAGATTAAAACCTTCAGGTCTCCCACTTTTTCTACTATATGAAAGTCTTGGTCCTATGTTAAGAAGTTGTTGATTCTTACAATTTTGATGAAGCTCTATTTTGGATAGATGTATATAGAGGGAATTTTTTAGTTTCAGAGCAATTATGGAGGGTCTTGAGCTCATTTTCAGTTGGACATTAGTTGAGAGGCTTCCTAGAGCAGTTTTACTTCACTTTCTTGCAATTATACCCTTATTTTGGTGGGATTTTCAGTTGCATCCGACTACAAATTTTTTGCATAATTTTAGGGCAATTTTGAGGCAATCATGATGGATTTAGAGTTCTACATGAGTTTGACTTGGGTCTAGGATAGTTTTGAGGTGGTCAACTGCTTGTTTCCAACAGTTTCACCTCTCTTTCTCCTAGGTTTTCTCATCCATCCAACCCTTTTGGATTCTGGGTCTATATCTTGTTTTTGGATCTCATTTTTGAGGGTTCTCTTTTTTGGTCAATTTTTGCACATTGCAAACCTTGATAGATTACATATGAAGCACACATTGTAGCAGGTTTTTTCATCATCGGATTTATAGAGATTATGATTCCTTCTCATTTATTCTTGCATCGAGCATAATTGTGGGTATTTGATTACGTGTTATGTTCACACCTTCATTTAAACAAGCTCTTTTATTGTCAAATGCATGGTTCGATATATGTTCATGCAGGTCTATGATTGTGTCCTTCATTTTTAGGTTGGAATTGAGAAAACAACCTTGTTTTCCTTTCAAGGCACGAAAGTATTAGGACTCATCAATAGAAACACTTTTGCATAACATAATTGTATGAGATTGTGATTATTTGGTGTCTTTAGAAAGGTTTTAGTGAAGTTTATCAACTGTAAATCACGTTATCGATTACTATAACTTTGTTTTTAAATGGGTTCTTTCACCACCATTGGTTAAATGGTTTAACCTCTTATTACAAAATAAAAAATGTCATTAGGAAACAGTTAAAAGAAGGATTTACAAGGTTGATGACACCTAAATCCTAACATTTATATACTCTCTTATATTCTATAACATTATGAAAGTAAAATCCTATTAGTTTTTTAGATCAATTTAAAGTTGATTAAGAAATAGCTTTATCCTATCTGTCATAGAGATGAAAAATATATTAAATACCAGTTTTTGAAATAGAAAGATGTGGAAGGTGTACAAGATTACACTAGCAAGTCGTGAAGAACTATTTATTTTGTAACAAATATGTTTGAGTACAATCGATTGAAACTTTCAATTTGTATATCACAGTTTTTCTTGATAAAGGTTGTGTTAAGGTCAAAGATAGTCTGACCACATTTGTATTTTACCACCTTGTCCCCCTCACCATAATATTTAATGGTCCACAAAAAAGCTTGGGTGCTCAAAATAATTTGCACGACAAGATTTCCCAAGTTTGAATTCCACACATTACTTAAAGAGGTCTTTTGATGTCTTCTATTCCATAGATGAAAGGATAAGTTCTAACTAGTGAACGAAAGAAAATGACTTCTTATGCATGTTCTTTTATCTTTCAAGAACAACTAGAATGAGTTCTTTTGAGAACTAATATTTTTCTTAATCTTCTTTAATTTAACCATGAAAAATATAAACTCTTTATTACTCAAATCCCTTATCTTTTTTATGTAATTGTATTTTAAATTAAACCAAACCCATAATTAATAAAACTCACAATCCTTCACATAAAAACCTAGAACCACACAAGTGACACTCTTTCTGATTCTTAATCCCCCTATAACCCTAATTCAATTGAAACCTCTTCACAAACAAAGTGGAAGACTTAAAAAATAGAAACACTACTTGGAAG
Source organism: Thuja plicata (assembly GCA_018584345.1). NCBI lineage: Eukaryota > Viridiplantae > Streptophyta > Pinopsida > Cupressales > Cupressaceae > Thuja > Thuja plicata. The sequence continues at coordinate 4,830,780 of MU227058.1, forward strand.
CACAACCAGAATATTGAAGAATAAGAATGACCACACAATTTGTACCAACTCCGAATTTGGTGTCTACATTCATCCGATTGTACTTCCTTTAACTTAAACACGTAATTCTCACAACTTAATTGCCAAACGTAAGAGCGCAATCACATTCAGAATCTTTCCATTTTTTAGGTTGCCATTAATACAATTGGCAGAGTTTTTATAAGCGTGGGGTCCGTTGGAAATCAATTTTCAAATTTGATATTTGATAGAAAACAAAGATTCGTTGATCAATCAATGTTTACCATGTAATGTGCAGTTGGCAAACTGGTTTCTTCATGATTTCAACAAAGATCACAACTTCAAACTGGGCCCATCTCTCTAATGTATTCACTTTCTCTTCCATTAACACACAGCCGACAATCCATATACCAGTCACTCTCTCAAATTCAAATAAAACAAATGAGAGAAACATCAATAGTAAGGAAGAAAAGATTTGTGTTCACTCATATTTTTTTTTTGGAATAGATATAGATATAATCAGAAGCTATAAGTAAATGCAATATTACACGTTTAAATCTATGAATTATTCTTTGTCCAACTATTAGACAAGATTATGTTCATAAAGTCATATCAATAAAGAAACCATTAGCGTGTTTCCCTTAATTTCATGAATAAACGCAAAACTAAATGTACATTTATAAAAATATTACAATCTTAAGAAGCAAACACAATTGATAGGCCAAATCTTTTTCAACTATCTATATCATATACCCACATTACATTATAGTAAAATATAATATAGTAAGAATATTTTTTTAATCTAATATCAAGGCGTGATGTTTGAGAAATGAACCTTTAAGTCATAATTTAGGTTAGAAAAGTGCATACATATTAAATATTTGAAATCTCAATGAATAATAAATGCATATACTAATATTAATATTTTCCTTTTCCTAAAAATGCATAAGATACATGTAGCATATTAAATTCAACAAAATAAAATGAGAGAAAATTACGAGAGTGTTTTATTACAAACTATAGTTGTTGTAATTATTTTAATTGCATGGGCCAATATGGCATTTTGATGACAATTTTGTAATCTAGCTTAAGACCACGAGACATGAATTACATACTCCTCTTAATATTTTTGATCTTGATGATAACTCCCTCATCCCTCTTAGCTTCTAATACATTGCATTGTTTTAAAGAGGGGTACGTGCTTTGACCTAGAACTAGGAACTAGTGATGTTGCAAATGGGGGGACTCATCCCCAATGATATTTGAACCTAGCGACAAGAACAACAACATGACTTAACCATCACAACATGCAAATATGGGCCCCCAAACTCCATCGTGTTCAAACTTTAAACTATGTTCCAAATAATTCCGCAACAATAAAAGGATTTTGCGGGTCTTTGACTAAAGGGTATTTCAAGAGATTGCAGTGTCGCATAGGTGATTATCCCAAGAAAAAGGAGTGACATGGACCCATGTAAGGGTTGATCCTATCATTTTTAGAAGATGCATATTTACTTCAACTTCAATCATTTCTCCACTATTTTTTCTCATGATTGAGAGTTGTTTCCATTGTAAAAACCAATAGAGCATAAAAATTATTGTTCTATTAGTTATTAGGATATCAATTACAAAGAGGTTCATCTCCTCATATAGAGATTGTAGGATGAAACCGTGTAAAAGGATAAACATGAAATGAATTATCCAACGCTAATTATAGTGAATTGAAAAAATACTTTAATACAATAATACACCTTATCTTCTAAGAATTATTTAATATTATTCTAATACATCCCCTTAATGCTTACCACATTAATAAATAAAGGATATCAAACAAAAAAAATATTGAACCATGAGTTCATAATTCTTCAAAATCTTTTCTTTTGAAAATTGTCCATACATACAGTAAAACTCCATCAAGTTGCCTCAAACTTTTGAAAAGGTGTAGCTCTTGCGCTAAATTCCCAATCTTCCAAATTAAAATATCTTTGAATTCCTAATCACATATGTCTTGAACCATTTCATTCATAGATCTTTATCAATCCATCACATAACCATCAAAAGGATACAATTTCTAAGATCCACAAACTCTAAAGTTAACTAGACAAACATCTATGCTAAAATTTGTCGGCACTAAAATTCTAGTTGTCTTCAAAGAACCAAGCTTCTTTAAAATGCATAAAAATCTACCTCATATTCACCATTGTTAGCATCTAGAGGATCTTCAACAATAGCTACATTATCTCCTTACAGATTTCTTTTGAGAATTTTATTAACTCAAATTTGCATAGTTCTAACTAAAGGAAACTTGCAACCACATAATGATAATTTCCACATAACCCAAATGAGAAATATATGCAAACAAGTACTCATAATCCAAATACAAGAGAGTCGACAACATACCCATCAAAATATGACATTAGATATACTTTTTGAAAACCCTTGAGAGAAAAAAACCTAACGTCCACACTTAATGTATTATCTAGCAATGCAATATTAGAATACATCTTCATAGCCTCCATGAACACCTCTGAAACAAAAAGCCTCTCTAATGCATCCTCATGTATCCAAGAATGTAATTGCACATCCAATGCAATGCTTCACATATGTACTATTTAGAAGAAGACTTGAAATGCCAACTCTCCAACCTTAGACAACTACCCTTGTGTTTTCTTTGTAGAAACCGGCCCACACAAAACCACCAAGAGGTATTACATAAAACCATATGAATAAAAGCATGATGTTACAAAATCATTGACCCCAAATTTAATATTGGGTACTTCATTAATTTATCCCAATATTAAATAAATACAATTACAACTTACATTCAACACATAAAGTGGCCCCTTGAATGTTATGCCTTCTATTTAAAGTTGAGTTTCCATGGGTTTCAAATCCTTTAGAATGAGTTACAAGTACATAGGTATATTTGGATCTGAAAGATAACATTCTTTCCTTCCAAAAATCATAGAAAGGTAAATTAAATTAGAAAAAAAGGGTTAGTTTGACTTGCTCTTCACATTCTTTTCCTTTATTTTATTCTAGTCAAAATTTGACTTTTAGATGCATGCTACAAAACTAGTGTACAATTTACTAACTTGTCTTATAAAAATTTACAAGTGATACCATCTCATGCAAATGGGCATAAAAATGTCTATCCAATGGTAGCCTAGAAAGAGAACTAGATCAAGCACATCTTCACACTTATGTTCCTTATTTGGATTCCTTTGAAAAATTAACAACTTGGGTTTCTTTGGAGTGAGGTGTTTTCATTTTGCAAAGATTTAAGCTCTTCCAACAATGAAATTTTTATCCACTATTATCTTCAATTGATACTTAATTTCATCAAATTTTGAATGATTTATATTTTTGAATGCACTCTTTATTCTTGAGGATAAACATGTCCAATTTCATGATAAATGTTTCAACAAGTCTCAATGTAACCTATGATTCTTTGAATTTTACGATCAATACTAAACATAAGAAGTGTATGCTCAATCTTCCATCTACATGGTATCATTTGTTGGCATTTGAAAATATGATTATATTCCTAATCAATCCAAATAAAGCTTGTTAAGTTTTAAGCTATTCAAATTAGAACCTTGTACTCGTGTGGCTATATTAACTCTAGTGGATCTAAGATATGTATAGTTATTGGGATGTCAAAAGTGAACCAAGATCATGTAGATTTGTACTAAAGGTATTTGACTAAGGCCTTTGCACCAAATTATAATGAGTACAGAATATAAGATACTTGCATGACTATTAGATTGAATGAAACCAATTAATCCCCTCACATGAGGTCAAATACTAAGCTAAATAAGGGAATGCATCTATATTTCCAACATTGCCAAAACCCATATATTTCCCCTCCATTATTCTAGTAGGAATCTATGTTTTTATAAGGCTAGTAATAAGGATTTAGAAGTACATCATTTGTCAAATCTCAGAAGTAGATTTATTGTGTCATTTAGTTTTGTTCTATCTTGTAAGATTATACACTTTGATTTTCAATTTAGTACTCACAATTTCAAGCCAAATAAACACTTATCCACAACAACCATTTATTGAAAAATTAATTAGCAAAACACCCAGAACTATTAAGATTTGTAGATAATAATATTCCTTTATAACTTGTTCTAATATCGCATCTCAACTCATTTTCGCTTATTTGAACCCTTTAACATAATATTCCTTATTACTACTACAAGGTCCTCCATTTACTATTTTACTATAATAATTTATAACATTAATGAATCTATAAGTATATTCTCACATATACCCATACTAACACTTGCATTGTTAAATGGTGTAAAGGCTTTGTCAATAGGAAAATCATAATTTTATTACAACAATGATACATTTTCTGCCCACCGTTAAGATTTTGTTAAATAGTGGAGGTTGTGATCAATGACCCCAAAATGTGGAAGGTAAATAAAATAAACATGCATCATACAAACAATTGTAATAATATTATTTATGAAAACAACCATAGATAAAACTATAGAGCCAATGCCTTCATTTAACAGATAATAATGTAATAATTAAATAAAACACAAGAAAAAAATCCAACCATATACGAATTCCCAAAAATCACTATAGCCATGCCAAGCGACCCTCAAGGTTTCCTGAAAAATTATTGTGATGTGTAGTCAACATTGGCAATGAGAACAATGGATATGGTTTGTAAGGGAAAGTATTATGAAACCCTACCAGATTAGAATTCTAATATTCTTTAATGACATTAACCAGACCCATCTACTTTAGATCATTCACACAAACAAACGAAGGAAAAAAGTGTAGTAAGAAAAACTATTGCATTTTGTTTCTCTAGATGTGTCTTGAGGCTCATACCTCAACTTTATCTTTAATTTAATTATTTACAGTAGGGAGTTTAAATTGTTTTTCTGCGTTATTCTTGAGTTTCAAACTCTTTTCTCTGCTATCTCTAGTTTATAATATACTTAATGTCTTTAACTTGAGATGTAAGATTCTTGACTATAGCATGTTTCAATTGGTGCAGGAAAAAAATGAAACAAGCCAGTCAACCGATAAAATTTGAGAAAAGAATCATGACTCAATTTAAATAATATAAATATATTTAAAAAATTATTAAATATATATTATGAGATTCAAAAAAGAAAAAATAAATTTATAAATATTAAAAGTTAAATAATTTTGTAACTAAAATATAGTAAATATTTATAATTAATGTTTTAATTATGTATGTTGTAATTTATACTTTGAAAAATGGCTAAGATATTTTTTTCCTAAAATACTAGTATTTTTTTAGGGTAAAGGATACAATTTAAATATTTAATAAACCTCACAAGTTTCAATACTATAAGGATTCAAGTAAGTACATATCAATAATTGGAGGACTATTGTATCTGATTGTTACTAGACCGGATATTATGTATGTAGTATGTTTGGCAGCTAGATTTTAGCAAGAACTAAAAGAATCACATGTTATGGCAGTAAAGAGGATTTTCATATATCTAAAGGAAAAAGAAGAGTTTGGATTATGGTATCCAAAAGATTTAGATTTTATGCTGACAGCTTATACTAATGCACATTGGGCCAGTTGTCTAGATAATCGAAGAGTACTAGTGGTGGAGCTTACTTTCTTGGCTCCTAGTTATTTGCTTGGTCAAGCAAGAAATGAGATTGTGTAACACTATCAACTGTTGAATTAGAATACATTGAAGCATCCTCATGTTGTACTAAGGTATTATGGATGAAACATACTTTGAAATATATAGGTATAACTTTTGATGAGCTAATGTCAATCATGTGTGATAATACCAGTGCTATAAATATTTCAATGAATCCAGTGCAACACTGTAGAACAAAACACATATCTATCAAGTATCATTTCTTGAGAGAGATGGTGTTGGAAAATGAAGTTAAGTTTGAATATGTTCCTACAAAGGATAAAATAGCAGATATATTTACTAAAGCTTTGTGCAAGGATACTTTTGAGTATCTCAGGGGGAAGTTGGGCGTTCTGCCCATTCCTAGTATTCAGTAAATGCACAGATGTGTGCATTGGTCCAGTGAATTGCATGCTTAATCATTTCTAGATCAACACTTGGAAGCTTCCTCTTAAGGGTAGCAGAGTGAGTCAATAAGGGGGATTTTGGCCCTTTTTCATTATTGTCAAAGGGGAAGAAGAACAGTTAGACAGAGAACTTTGATATTAATATATTTTGATAGTTAGTGGTTTTCTTTGTTATTGATGAATGTTACCATCACTGACAAAGAGGGGGATTGTTAGAATGTGAGGTTGATGTTATTCTTGGTGTTTTGATTTATGATTGTCATTGATGTCAATATATTAGATGTGGTTTTGTTATTTTGGATATTGGTAATGGTATATCAGTAGAAGTGATTACTAAAGGATGTGCTCTAAATGTTTTGTCTTATCCCTGTCGGTGTTGGTCCCTTTTTATGTGCACATATGGTGGAATGTTTGTTTTGGATTGGTCTTATCTTGGATGTTTTTATTTTGCTTCGGTCAATTCATTGTAACATATAGATCCTATCCATTGGTATCGAAGATCTTGGAGATCGTGTAGCACACTAATATGCTCGAAGTGTGTTGTATTGAGTGAGGTTGTCAACGTTTCATTCCTTACCACTACGAGAATGTTTTGGTGTAACCTATTTCAAATTGATTTAGATTGACTTGATTCTTGGCATCAAGCAGTATATGAAGGGTGATAATTTGAGTTGTTTGATGTGACTCTTGACTATGAAGTGAATACGAATCTGAAAAGGAAAGATATGTGGGTTGATGTAAGTGTGATTTGATGTAATCGGTAGCAGACTATTATATCATTTTTGTATTATAGAGAATCGGTGAAAGTAACTGCTGTGGTGGATTCTATTTTCATTTCTTATATTCTAGCAGTGAGCCTATTTTTATTGGTAGTGAGCCTAATTGTATTGGTAGTTAGCCTTTCTTTTCTAGGTAATTATCCCAACCGATAGTGAGCCAAATAGTAGTGGGAAAACCAACAGTGAGCCCTTGTAAAAGTTACCTTAATGGGTGTTCATTTAATGAGAATTAGCTTCTCTGTGGTTTTTCCTTGTTTGAGTTTCCAGGTAAATTATGGTGTTCATTGTGATGATGGTTTTTTGTTTTCATGTTTATATCTGTTATAATTTTTTGAATGTTTTAAGTGCTTTACGTCTTAGTAAAAGTTTTAAGAAAGTGTTTATGAATAACTGATTTACCGCCCCCCCCCCCCCCCCCCCCCCCCCTTCTCTCAATTATTTGGCCTATTCAACATACATATGATAATATTCCTTGGAAAGACCTTCCAATAACCTATCTTAACTCATGTCCATCAATGTGAAGCCCTTTGATATCATTTTTTTTATTTCCCTTGCAAGATCCACCAAATGTTCTACTAAAACTATCTCTAAAATTGATATATCTAGAACTCTATTCTCATATATACTCCATATTAAAGTTTGCATGTCAATTAGACAATTTTTAATTTGTATGAAGTTCTAAATTGTATCATACTTTTGACTAACAATGTAATTTTGGTTGAAATAAATTTTCTTAAAACTATTTGACAACTACATAAAACAAAGTATTTTGAGCGAAAAAATTTATTCGAAACTATTAAATCCATATGATTTATTTCTAAAATTCCAACTGAATTGAATTTATATAATATAGTGAAAAATGGGGACATGTCTCCCGCCCCCCCCCCCCCCCCCCTTCCCCC
>MU227058.1:4839190-4897064 GCA_018584345.1 Thuja plicata
ATTATGCATAAAACAACTTTCATGCAAACCCAAACTAAAGACAAATCCAAATCTAGGATTTACCTTTAGCACCCTTCTGATGGGAACGAAGAGTCATATCAAATGAAGAGGGCAACTTGAATTTTTTCCTTTAACAGTAATCCATCCCTCTTCCGCTCTAGCTGCCTCATCCTGCCAAACTGGAGGATCAATGACCACACTAGAACGATCGAAGCTACCAGCAGGGGTAGCCAAAATACCAGTCAATTTCGTAGGAGGGACGATCACAGAAACCCCCCCAACATCACCCGAGGGTAGCAGAGACTCAACACCCCCCACTTGGACAGGTGACAAAACCACCTTGGAGGAAAACATCGGAGAACACTCAGGAACCACAACCTTTCCAGCAAGAGGAGGCGAGACATGCTCTGCCACCTGGGAAAAGCTTTTCAACGAGACAGGCTTCTTTTCCACCACATCGCGTTGAGCAGAAGCACCATTCCACCAGGATGCATTAGATTTCTTTTTACCCATTCCACATTGAGCAGCCAAATGCCCTGTTTTAAAGCACCTTCTGCATCTGAAGGGGATACCTTCATAATCCAAAGACTGAATCCATTTTCCTTTAGAGGAGTTGATCACTATCTCTGCAGGAAGACCCTTGGAGGGATCGATATCCACAAGCATGCGAGCATAAGTAGAGTGGAGAATGTCAGAAGAATCACCATCCACCAATAAAAATTCCCCAAGGGCATTACCAATCCCTTCCAGCAGAGAATCAATCCATAGATGCAGAGGAAGATTAGGAAGACGGACCCAGATAGGAAACCTAATGAAGGAATCCGACATAGGGTTAAAATCAATATTCCATGGCTTAACCATGAGCATAAAGCGATCCTCCCAGCTGAAAAAATGTTCAATCAGCATATTATTTCTGTCTAAAACATCATCAAATTTTGCAATAAAATACCCCTTAGCCAAAGGATAGATGTGCATTGTATCCACGAGGATAGGTTCCCAATGTCTAGATATCCAATCATGAAGCTTCGGGAGGCTAGGCCAAAACCCTTTGAACCTGCAAATCAAAGCATGGGAGGAAAACTCAGAAATATTTTCGTCTATTTCCTCCTCCACTTCCATATCCACCGTAATCTGATACTCAATGTTGAAGTATACTATAGTTTGTAGTTTGTAGTTTGTATTTAGTATTTGACATTTGCAATTTTTCTATTTTACTTCTTATACTATTATACACATTATCATGACTAGCATTTCAAGTACTATATGTATAGTATATAGTACATAGTATTTATAACACCATCCCAAATGCCCCCTACTGCCATCCCTTCACCGTTCCTCAAGAGTCCCCAAATTGAAGCCCCTTTTCCATCTTGAAAACTCATCCCATTGTCCCCTTGTCCCTTGGTCCCCTGAGGACCTATGTTGCACTGATATAATATTTTGATTGAAATATTTTTTCAAATTTCCCTTTTCCCAAAAGTTCCCATTCACATTACCTTGTGGTTGTTCAACATGAATATAAAACTTTTCCCTTGCATTGGGAAAGTCCAAGGGCAGATCACCCAGGCTATTCAAGACTTTTGTGAAACCCTTTCTCATTTGCTCTATTGTAATCAAGCTTGACTTGAACACTCCTGCAGCAATTTCAACAGCCTGACACTTTCTCGTGAAAAAATGTCATGTTAGAATCTTAGGTGAATTGACATTTTTCACATTTCTCTAAGACTTATTGATTTGAACATTTGCAATTTTTACTTGACCGTCACTTAGTATTGAACAGAGTTTAGAGTTTAAAATATGGTAATTCTAGTTGAATTTATTTTTGAATTCAACTGTATAAAATTCCTGTCAAATTTATTGATCTATATTTCATGAATAATATTTCAGAAAAAAATAAAAAAAAAATTATAAAAATAAATGAACATTATTCAGAACTTAAATGTTCTCTCTCCAAATTCTCTTTTGACCCCAAAATTTTTTATTTTTTATTTTGGTTAAAAAATGATTAACTTGAAAAGAGGTGTTCCAATCCCAAAACTTGATGATCTCAAAATTTGAACTGAGGCTACCATTTGAAGTCCATTTTCATGAATTCCTTGTGGTCAACTCATCAGAGAATGTCTGATTCATAATAGATGAAGATTTTCCATTTTATGACAAATCTGGTGCGCTGAGTGGACGGTATTTAAACTGAGGAGCTGTTGTCTGGTTATTTTTTAGTATCGGTATACATGTAATTTATCTGTACCAACAAGCCAAACAACACAACATTTTGTATATAAGATTGTATTTCATTTTCCCATATGTAGCCCAGTCTATTTTAATCAAGACTCTGGCAAAGATTTTGAATCAAAACAGAAATAAGCTTTCTCGTGAAGGCTACAAATGATTTAGAATTTGCTAACATTTTCAGCGAATCGGCTGTGAACATCCCACGACCATTAAGGGACTTCCATGAGGCCACATTTCTTTGAGGCATTATGTCAAACAGTTTGCGTTCTAGCTGTGGTTGTATTTCTGTGAGGAATTTTGTCAAATAGTTCGCGTGTTGTAGTCGTGACTGTATTTCTTTGAGGTGATTCCGCATTTTGCATAATATCGCGAGCAAACCCACTTCCTTACAACTTTGATGGATGTTCATACCTAATAAATAGCTCCATCTTGGTCACCGGCGTAGAGGAATGTTCGGAAATATTGCATTTACCCCTTTGGTAGCTGGATATACCTGAATTGGCATTATCTAATTCTCGATTTTGTTTCTTTCATGTTTGCGTCCATCGAAATAAATTGGAGAAATTCCAATTTTTCTCCAAAATGAGCATATGCATCTTCCACCCAAATAGGTGGAATTGGAATTTCGAATTCTAATTTCAATTTTATAAAACCAAAATAAATTTGTGGTCGGGTTCGTGAGCAAGACAAAAAGCAGCAAATTAGGTATCTTTGGTATTATTGCTCCTCCTGTCGGTATTTGAATCGCTCTCCCATCGGAGGTTACTTCTGCTCTGCAAGCGTCTTCTATTGTATGGTTTTTTGGTCGCCCAGACGCCCACCCACCGGAGGTTTCATATTCTTTGCAAGGTTCATCTGTGGCAAGGTTTTTTGGATTCTACAGAGGGTGAGATTTACTCAAACAACGTTTTTGATTCCCAATATTCAAGGTATTTTATTATTGTGACATCCTCTGAAACTTTTTCCATGGTTCAAGCTCAATGTGTCATTTTTGTATGTTACTTTTCTAGATTCGAACCATAAATTTCATAAAAGGGTTCAACCTCAATGGTTCAAATGTTACAAATTTCTCCATGTCTCAAGCTCAATGTGTCGTTTGTGTTGTTTTTAGACCTTACTGCGGATATGCGCCATTGGATTGAAGTTTTGAAAGAACTTTCACCAAATCTTTGAAACCATATTTTGTTGAGGGCATCTGTGATATAGTTTGCTTGCCTCATTTGTGCTTCTACGCCATTTTGCATTTATGAAACAAAAAGCCCCTTTGCATGGTTCCCTATTTTGTTCAAAATCTTCATTTTGCATTTAAGAAGATGTCATTCGAATGCACTTCATCGATCAAATATTTGAGGAGCTCTTTTTCAAAATTTACTATGTACACATTATGCAATTTTATATTCATATCTTTTTGAGACATTATATCAAACATTTAATGTGCTTAATCTTTCTTCAACATTTTGCACACATTTCTCCTAGGGCTTTCGTCTCTGTTTTCACTTTTGTCGACAATTATGTTCACATCCATAATTATTCCATCAAATCTACATGAAAAGATTAAAGAAGAAGTATCTCTGATAAGTAAATACCATACTATTTGATCATATTGTCCAAAGGATTTTGACACAATAGGAATAACACACTGTAAAAGTGTAGGTAAGTGTCCCTACCTCAAACCCTCTTCACTACAGTAAATTTACCTATAAATCCACTCCAGTGAACATATAGTAAGGTTGTAGGGTAACATCCATGTTCTACGTGTAATCCAACTATGACAAATCTTAATAGGTCAAAGTTACCTTTAGAATTTGACACATCTCACCAACTCACAAAAAATATGCATCATAACTAGGAAATCAATTAAATCAATAGTGCAAAGGCATCCACTGACTTGAAATGACCCTTACCATAGTCTTTAGTCTAGGTTGGCCATTGAGGATGAACCATGGCTCATAGGAGAGCTTGGCCTTGTTGAGTAACTAGGGGCCAAAGTATCATGAGGAGTTGGAGGCCTATTTGCATTTGTGTCCATTGATTTAACCACTAGTAGAGGATCTAGATGTGTAGCCACAATCGAGACTTTAATGACCTTCTTCATTGTCACCATGTTATTACGATGATCCTCAACGACTAATTTAACTGGAGGCTGAATACTCCAGAAGTCCAACCCTGTTTTAAATGTCGTAGAGCCAAGGGCCAAAAACAATTACACTTGGTATAGCTTAGTAGCCAATGTAGCAAAACATTCTTCCAATTCCTTGTGAACCTCCATGGGCACACACCTTTTGTTGGTGGCATCTAACTCAATCACTTTCAAATTATTCTCTAGGCCATGCCTATACCTAGGCTTAATGTGGAATAGGCTAAGGAGTAGAGTATAATGTGATTTCTTATATAGAGTTGGAGCATGAAAACAAATTCTATATTCCAAGTCATTGCCATTGATGAGGTCAGCACTAATCACCATTGAGATAGCCTCTAAAATGTTGTCCTTGCTGAGACCAAAGACCTGTCAAAACTAAATTTTGGAGATGTATCTACAAAATGTCATCTCCCATTTCTTTGAATGCAGCTACAATCCCTCCATTGTTTGTGAGGGAAAGCAATGGATGGGCATGAAGAGTCATAACCTAGAATGGAGCCAAGATTCCCCACAACATAGAGATGATTCTCACCATATAGGAATTAAAAGATACCAACCAAAACCTTTAAGAAATAACATCAATTGCTTGTGATGTTTTATGAGAATTAAAATACATAGTTTTTAAGCTAGTCTCATTTCCCATAATTCATGAATAGTGGGTTCACAAGAAACATTTTCTCATGACCATGAATGGTTCACTTAGAAATCATTGCATCTAGATGATACTTACAAGGGTCAAGCATTAGAGCATCTTGGGAACTTGCCCATTTTAGTAAGGCTTGGTGCTTCACCCTTGGGATTGGTGACCTTATGAGAAGTCTTGATTCTTCACCCTTGTGAGCATCACCTAGATGTAGTGAGCATTGAGTGGACTATTCATGCTCATTAGAGGTGGGCTCTTGTGAACCCCTACTTGTGAAATATGGGTCAATGAGTTTGACTCAAAAACTATGTAGTTGAATCCTAATAAAATGTTACAAAAAACACTGCCTACTTAACAAAATTAATTGCTACCAAACCATCATGAAATAGCTTAAGGCGCGAGCCAAGAGTCTTATGTCTGCCCTTCATGCAAAATCATGGGGATTAATTGCAACCCAATGTAGTGAAAATGACAATTATGCTATCCTTATATAGGACATAGAATAAATGTGAACCCATTGAGACATGGGCATCAATAGATGAGTTTTCAATGATTCACATGAGGGACAAGATAATAGTATTCTCTCATCCTCCCAAAGTGTGATCAATTTTTCACCGTGCCACATTTCAAGGGACTTAGAAGAAACAAGCCTCTTTAAGCTTATCAATAGAAAGGTTGGCCAAAGAGTTTTGCCATATTTGCCTCTTGATATCAACGTTGGCATTCAAAGTTGACAAAGGAATCAAGGAATTAAAAGATACCAACCAAAACCTTTAAGAAATAACATCAATTGCTTGTGATGTTTTATGAGAATTAAAATACATAGTTTTTAAGCTAGTCTCATTTCCCATAATTCATGAATAGTGGGTTCACAATAAACATTTTCTCATGAGCATGAATAGTGGGTTCACAAGAAATATTTTCTCATGAGCATGAATGGTTCACTTAGAAATCATTGCATCTAGATGATACTTACAAGGGTTAAGCATTAGAGCTTCTTGGGAACTTGCCCATTTTAGTAAGCCTTGGTGCTTCACCCTTGGGATTGGTGACCTTATGAGAAGTCTTGATTCTTCACCCTTGTGAGCATCACCTAGATGTAGTGAGAACTGAGTGGACTATTCATGCTCATTAGAGGTGGGCTCTTGTGAACCCCTACTTGCGAAATATGGGTCAATGAGTTTAACTCAAAAACTATGTAGTTGAATCCTACTAAAATGTTACAAAAAATACTGCCTACTTAACAAAATTAATTGCTACCAAACCATCGTGAAATAGCTTAAGGCGCAAGCCAAGAGTCTTATGGCTGCCCTGTATACAAATCATGGGGGATTAATTGCAACCCAATGTGGTGAAAATGACAATTATGTTAGGGTAAAAGCACAATAATATGTCACCCTTTTACAAAGGAAAAGGACAACAACACCAAAACTGTAAAACTTCAAGGGCATAAAAGTCACACTTCTATTGAGAATTTGAAGATGATGTAAACTGATGAAATGTGTCAAATAGGATGAATTATATGCCTATAATTTTTTTAAAATAAATTGAACCAAAATTAATATGTTTTTTAAATTTTTTAGGTCTATTTTTCATTTTCTAAAAAAACTGTAAATTAGGGAGCTTATTTCCCGCCAAATCATTATAAGTAAAACATTGTTTTTCCTCCAATTTTAGAATATGTTGTAGATGACATGTATAGGTAGTGCAGAAAAAAAGAAAGAAGTGTTTTCGATGTATAGTTTGCCCGTTAAAAGTATTCAAAGTCGAACTTACTTGAAATCAACAATTTTTGTCTCCCGCCATTTTTATCCTATCAAAACTATACCAAAAACCAAATAAATTACATATTATTGAATATGACTCTCTTCTCTAGTGTTATCTATGATTTTAAGAATTTTCTGAATTGATTTAGAATTTTTTTTTTATTATTCGAAGCAACGACTTCTGAAAGCTTTAATAACCTACATGTAGTTTTTAACGAATTTGTTCAATGTTTTATAGTCGAAACAATATAAAATTTATATGTCAAGAATCATAGTTCCGAGATCTAGAAAAGGGCACTTTTAGTTTTTTGACATTGTCTAGTTTGAGCAGAGAAAAAACTAGCAGAAGTGCAAATTTTTGGATTTTTTATGTTTTTGGAGGTTTGGCTGCCACATGGCATGCCACCTAGGTAGACTCGGCCCAGTCGGACTCAGTCGAGTCCTACTGGCCCTCCCATTGGTTCATGCAGGAGCTGACTTGGCCACGTAGGTTCCATTCGGTGCCACGTTGACTCGGCCGAGTTTGACTGGGCCGAGTTGGACTGGGCTGAGTCTAACTCGGCCGAGTCAATCAAATTATCCTAAAAGGTGACAGATTATTGTGCTTTTACCCGTTATCCTTATATAGGACATAGAATAAATGTGATCCCATTGAGACATGGGCATCAATAGATGAGTTTTCAATGATTCACATGAGGGACAAGATAATAGTATTCTCTCATCCTCCCAAACTGTGATCAATTTTTCATTGTGCCACATTTCAAGGGACTTAGAAGAAACGAGCCTCTTTAAGCTTGTCAATAGAAAGGTTGGCCAAAGAGTTGTGTCATATTTGCCTCTTAATAGCAACGTTGGCATTCAAAGTTGACAAAGGAATCAAGAAATCCCCAAGCCTCTTATAATATGTTGTCCAATTTATATTTGAGAGCTAAGATCCTTTTAATTGAATTACTATGTATCATTAAATCCCCTTCAATTATAAATTGCGACAAGTTGATTTGAGAGGCCACCAGGAAGCTTGACATCCAATTTCTTGGATTTGGTCATTGTTCCCACCTTATGACATAGGATAAATGTCATCTGTTATGTTACCCCTTTGGTATCTATTTGGATCAATAGTCTTACAGTGTTGGATAACTTTTTGTATGAGATTAGGGTATATGTATCATGAGATTCCTACATATGGTCCCTTTATCTACCCTCGGGGATACTTGGCATGTTTTCAATAGAACTACTAAAACATTCTCAATGTTGTATATAAATATATTCCTGATACAATAGGGTTGGAAAGATAAACTCTTTGATCCCTCTAGACAGATTGACTAGAGAATTTCCTTTTTATTCAAGTCACCAAATTCAAACATGCCTATATTTGGGTGTCACAATTTATTTAGAAATTTTGGTCATTATTGATATTGCCTAGTTTGAAGGCTAGACTGATGCAGATGCCTTGGATACCTATATTCAACAACTTGAGTCGCCCTTCTATATCAATCAGGCAATGAGGAGGTGATCACATTTCTTATTTACAACTTTTCTCAATTGCCATGTCTTGGAGGGAAAGTTATCATTACTTGATATTGGAAAGAATTAGTTATGGCTTTGAATTGATATGTGGAAGCTCTTTGTAGTGAATTTTGATCCATTAAGCATTGTGGCAACTAGATTATCTAATAGTAGTAGTTGTGTCGGAAGTGTGATTCAACTGTCTAGGATTTACAAGAACCTCATTTACACCAATATGTTATTTTTAGCACTGAGAATACAATAAGTGGTTGCATGTCATTATCCTGATATAGTTGAATTTTATTACAATTAACACTATTTGATATACTTCCAAGTATGCTGCCAAAATTGAGTATATAAATTTGGAAAACTCTATATGAAAGAAGGCAAAATTAGCTAAAAAATAAAATACAAAGATATTAGCTTCAAACTAAATCTAGAAAGAATCTTGATTACTATCCCTACTGTCAAGAGAAAAAATCATCAAATTCGACATTGTGGAAGGAACATCCTTAGAAGAAGAGTTGGTGCAAATTGTGAATGCGGCACAACATTGTTTTGATGTATTAGTGGAGCATGTTTCATATCCTAAACTTCGATCATTCATTATTTCCTATTTTCTTGCTTTGTTAACTTCATCACTATTTTATCATTCTTTGAATCATATTTAGACATACAAAAAATAGATTTTTAATGGTGTAACATAACCGAAATTACCATTGTAATGCAACTTATTTCTTCGTACAGTTCTTAGGTGAAAAATTTATAGTGCCTTATGTCATATGTTTATAGCATAGGTAGCTTGACTCTTGAAATCCTTTTGTCCACCATGTTTGTTGATTAAAGGCCTGTTGGTTGCAGTCCAGGTGGCTTCAAATCATTCCAATCTACGGAACCAAAAGGAAAAAATATATGGTTTAAATACATAATGTTAATAAAACCAACTTCAAATCATCACTATGTAACCCATTTTTTATAACCTAAAATCAATCCAAGTTCATGTTTAACAAAAGTATTTATTCCTACTATGATCTTATTAGCTTTTCCAAGGACCTTACATAGTCACTTCCAAAAATTTCATGGAACTTGAGCTTTCTCTGTACTGAGAATCTCACTAGTTAATTACTCGGTTCCTCAAACACCCACTTACCAAACTTGTCGAAGCTTCTAAGGATCTATCTCAGCTCAAAGCTCGATACTAAGAAGGATCTATCTAGTTACCTATAGTTGTGCTGCTCTTCTCTAATCAGTGACCATTTCAAAATATCATAGCAGAGGTCAAGAACCCAACTTTTTTATCCTAAAAAGAAAATGTCGTGAGCCCCTTGTTGTTGTTTCCCTTATTTGATGGAGAATAATATACTTCTTTTTATACTTACATATACTCATAAACCTATATTTAAGGCATATTTATGAGCATGTGTAGTAGAAAAATAAGTATATTGAATTTGGTTTTATAAAAATGATTGAAAATGGATTATATCAGTAGGCTGCCTACATCTATAATATCAACTAATAACATGTCAATCATAAAACAATACAGGAGAGGAACATGGACTTGGTTGTGTTTGATCAACATTGTTATATGTTTATGGTATTTCTCATTGTATTGGCCAACTAGTTCTTTCATTATAGTTGGGTGTTTTCTTATGGATGTGTATTATGTTCCTCTCCTATGTTGTTTGGTGATTGGTTTGTTGGTATGTTTAGGTAATTGATGGATCTTAATAGTGATATAAAAGTTCAAGGAGAGATTTTCAAGAGGACAAGATTCATTCCTCTTGTTGTAGTTATTCTTGCCACCCTTGTCACAACCATAGCAATGTATGCAAAAGAAGGTAGTGGAAAAATGTGTAAGCGCAAAAGAGATGGAATTCATTTTTATAAGTGTATTATCGACTGCAATGAGATGGATTTCTTTGAGTAGACAAGCCTTCTTTCATCTAGCCAATATTTTAAGGCAAAAAGAAAGCATCAAAGATACATAAAACCTCACGTTAGAAGAACAATTAGTCATGTTCCTCCATATCGTTGGCCACAATCTGAGGAATCGTAATATTACCCATAAATTTGGGCACTCAAGAGAGACAGTAAGTCAATACTTCCGCAAGGTCTTGAGGGCTATCTTAGTGCTCCATGCAGATTAGTTTATACCCCCTGGTCCAAACACTCCTTTGAAAATCAGTGGGAAGAACCATTTTGATCCATACTTCAAGGTATATCTCCTAGTGGTTTAATTTTTTTTGATCAATTTGTAATCCTATTACCGCGCGTTCATTAGATTATAAATTTTATGACTACAGGATTGTGTGGGAGAAATCGATGGATCCCATACACCAGTCACTATCAATGTCAACATACAAGCTAAATATCATGATATAAAAGGAAACTTGTCGCAAAATGTTATGGGTGTGTTCATTTGATTATAAGTTTCAATACATCCTTGCTGGTTGGGAAGGGTTTGTTGAAGATAGCCATTTTCTAGCTTCAGCTCTCTCTAGATCGGATCCGCTGGTAGTTCCCCCAGGTATGTAAAATATGATTATATAGTGAAGTATATGAAAAATAACATAACATTATAGCAATATACTTTATTTTATGTAGGAAAATATTCTTTGGTCGATGTTGGATATCCAAATGTACCAGGATTTCTCGCGCCTTATTGGTGCACACATTACCAACTAAAGGAGCATTCAAGAGCAAACCCAATGAACACACCACAAGAGTTATTTAACCATCAACACTCCTCGCTCAGGAATGCAATAGAGTGTACATGTGGGATTTTGAAGCTGCGTTTTCCTCTCTTGAAGCATGCGACGTCTTATGAAATCATGACACAAACAAAGATTGTTTTGGCATGTTGCATACTTCACAACTTCATTATGATAGTGGATAGCCTTCCATCCGAGGTATAAATTGAAGAGGAAGATGGTCGTGATCGGATAGATGTCCCAATGCTTGAGACATATGGGTTGATCCAGCGTGAAAGAGATGATTGGGGGAAATTTTGAGATGAAATAGCAAGAAGGATGTGGGAAGACTACAGATCTTGATCTTAGTCGTTTGAATAACTACTATGACAGTGTTTAAACTTTAATGTCATATTTCATAATTTTACGAATTGATATATCTACTTAAAAATTGATGAGTTCATTTTATATTAGTAGTGTTCTCATATATTTAGTGTTTTCATGTTATATTAAATGTTGTTATGACATATTTAGTGTTGTCATGTTATATTCAATGTTGATATATTTAATGTTGTCATGTTATATTTAATGTTGTTATATTTAATGATGTTATATTTAATGTTGTCATGTTATATTTACTGTTGTTATGACATATTTAGTGTTGTCATGTTATATTTAGTGTCGTTATGACATATTTAGTGTTTTTGGATATGTTACAATTCACATCTTTAATAGTTGGTGTGTGTGACTCAGGTAAGTCATACACGGATCTATTAATGATCATGGATGTTGATGTTCAAGTCATCCATCCAACTTCTTCTTCTTGCAAGAAGGTTTTGTGAACCAAATAAATGGAACACAAGTTTCTAGACTTGCTCCACGAGAAAGTGCAACTTGTAAAAAAGGTGAAGAGGGTTTCAAAAAAGAAGGTTGGACCACCATTGAAAGGAGGTTCAATGCAGAGTTGAAAATGAACCTATCCAATGATAACTTCAAGAACAAGTTGAAAACCTGGAAGCAAGGGTATAGAATAATGAAAGGCTTGAAGAATGGTGATATAAGTTTAGCCATTAGTATACAAAGAGAAAATAGTTGTTTGAACCATTGGTTACACTACACTGAACGATAGGTTTCAGTTTAGACCGAAAGTGCTAAGTATAGAGAAACCCGACGACACAAAGTTTTACATTGTAAACTGAAAGTGCAACTCAAATATGATACAGAGGAACCTGACAATTAAACTATAAACTAACAGAGAAAGGGAACCTGAAAGACAGTTCAACAAAGGAACACTGAAAGACATACAAACTGATTTCAGAGCAACCTGAGCATCAGACACCGAAAGTCAGATATATCCCGAGAAAAGTGGATCTAACTTCCACGTTAGATAAAATAGTTATGCTTTATATTTAGAGTTTAGATTTGTTTTTAAAACCATTTCTTGAGCGACAAGAAAGCTAATTGTAATTGTTTTAATCAGTCTAACTGATTAAAAACATGCAAACTAGGAGATCAAGGTCAAGTTGTAAACCTTTGATCATAGAGTTAAGTTTGTAATACGTGAAAGTAAAAAGGTCAAATCTATTGTATAAATAGATGTGTATTCATTCATTCAAGATGGATGTGAGGATAATTGTAGCCAAGGAGAACATCTATGGATCAGACTGGGAGTTTCAAGAAGAAGAAGAACAAAAGATGAATTTGGTTATCAAGAACCAAGAATCAAGGCTACCAAGAAACAAAGGTATTAATCAATCACATTAGGTAATACTTTGTACATGTGACTTTAATGGATCTACAATCAAAAATTGTAGATTGCATGCACTCAGGTTAATGAGTATTTTTTTCTACATTCTAACAAGTGTAGCAAATAGAAGAAATCCTTTCAAGAAAGGTGGATTTAACAATCCTATTGTAAATCTCTTAACCAAGTGCACACTAAATAGTGTTGCTAAAGATCTTAATAGAGTAGACCTTAACCAGTCTCCACATAATTCTCCTAATAGGGTAAATCATCATAAGTGATCAAATTGTAAGCCTTAACCGGCCCCTTCCAATCTACAGATAATGAAGTTTTTGTGGGTGTCATCCCCACAGTAGTTTTTACCTTCTGACAGGAGTTTTTTACGTTACCATATCTTGTGTTATGTGTTATTGCTTTCATGAATGTTTCTATGAATGTCTACATACAATTAAGATTATGAATTGATATCACATGCATAAAGAAAGAACAATAGATATGATCGGTAAAGCAAAGATGATTACATAAGGGTACAGGTTAATTAACTAAAAGTTTTAGAGGTATTGATTCACCCCTCCCCTCTCAGTACACACTTCCCATTATTTCCAACAATTGGTATCAAAGCTAGATCTCTTATTTGGAAAGTTTAAAGACTTAAGAGAAAAGATCATACAATAGATAAGTACAAGCTTGACAAGAGTATTGAGAATTAGAAGTTAGAGATATATATTTTCTTTGAACAATATAAAGAAGCTAGAATCAAGAAGAGATAGTTTCTAGATGAAAGAAAGATTATGGAATCTTGCTATAATGAAAAAGACTATCAAGAGGAAGAGATACCAGATCTATTTGAATCTTCAGGATCTACAACTAGCAAAGCATCAGACACATCAGAAGAAAGCATCACAAGTCTAAATGAAATCAATCAACATTTGGCTAGACAAGTGAAATATCTACAAATCGGTCAAGAGACACATATGGTAAGAATGATTGATGTCATGAACAATGCTAGACAAGCTGAGCAAGAAAGAACACTAGCTATTGATGATAGGAGGAAGATTTCTAAAAAACTACAAGAGAAAGAGTCAGAAATACAAAGACTTACAAAACATCATCATGAGATCACAAATCAGATTATTCTTATGAGTCAAAAGGCAAATAGAATGAATACATAACTCATTGAAAGAATAGAAGCTATCGGTGAGCTAAGAGAAGAAAATGAAAAACTGAAACTTGAAGTGAGAATTCAACAATAGCACAATGACATGATCAAGAGAGCTGGAGAAAGAAATAAAAGGATGGATGATTTTCTGGAAGGACAAAAGAGATTCAACAACAACACCAGACTAGGCTATACCAAGAATGGAGAATCACCCAACCAAGCTGATCCAAAGAATGTGTAGACAAATCCAAGACTAAGAAAGATGACATGCAATCACTGTGGAAAGCTAGGCCACACATCAAATGTTTGCAGGAGAAAAATGGAAGGTATTCCTAAATCCACATCTTCATTCATAGGAATTTGTTATAAATGTAACAAGAAAGGACATAAAGCATATGAATGTAAATCTAAGGTGAAACAACCAAAGAAGGAAACCTACATGGGAAAATACTATCATGCTTGCAAAATGCATGGGCACACATCTCTTGAATGCAGGAAGAAGAAAAAGCAAGCACGGAAGCCTAAAGATCAAGAAAATTCCTATCAACCGAAAAGAGTTGGTAACTCATATGTTTGGGATTACAACACATGGGAAAAATTTACAACATGTGGAAGATTTGGTCACATAGCTGCAAACTATATGAGACAATGGATATGAAAGTCTAGGAGCTGGACTAACCCCGGAATGGCATGTCTACACTGTCGTAAAGTTGGTCATATAAAGAAAGAGTCCAGAGACTGAATGACAGAGACAAGCACCTTTGGAAATGGAAACACCATTGAAGACATCAAGAAGATGAGAAAAAAAATGTGGAGAAAAGATACAAACACTAATGAAGTTGGACCGAGCAATGCAATTGGTGACACCTTATCCAATGGATCTGGTGACATCACCACCCCCACCTAAGTAGAACAAGTATGTAATTGCATTATACCAAGTTATATTTTGCATCAGTTCCATTATACATTGATGAAATCCCAAACTAGCATGATTAAAGATGCATTAGGGTATTACTTGTTATGATTCTGTGAAAACAATCCCATCAGTCAAATACATACCGAAATGCATCGGTGTACATACAAAGAAAATTTTTCTAAACTTATTGAGAATTGTCGGTTAACACATAAAAGCTAAGTCACTAGTGTAAACTGAGATCCATCGGTAATCATGTGAGTTAACAATGTTGTCTTCGCCACACACCAAAATCCATCAGTGAACGTAACAAGTTGACAGCTGCCTCGAAGCATCACATTCTCACCAAGAATGTTATTTGTGAATCACCCAACGACTCTGTCTTCACACATCGATAAGTGGTTGAGCATTAATGACTCGACTTAGGGAAAAGTCTATAAATAGATGACAGAAGGGTTTCATTTTTCACCAAGCGACTAGAGCGAAGAGATAGAGAGAAACCTGACCACAAAGTGACTCGATTGCAGAGTCCCTACAAATTGACTCCCTGCACTCCAAACAGATTCCTAGCAGCTACAGAGGTTGAAGTAAGTAACAAAGATAACCGATAATTTTACTTTCATTTACAAAAAACCCTTAATTTCATAAACGATGAAAACTACATCAAGAACCTCAAAAATAAAAAATGCTAAGGAGAGTAAGGTTAATCTGATAAAGAATAGTACATGTGAGGAACCTAAGTATAAAATTCATCTAGAGGTTGCCGCACAACCCGATGACTCTGGAGCATTCTCTAAAATTCCACCTAGGGTTTTGTTGATCGGGGATGTTAGATCCTACATTCACTACAAGATTGCAAAAATTAGAGATCTTGAAGTAGAGAAGGCTTACAAGAAGCTTTACAATAATGATGGAACCATAAAAGACAAGCACAAGCACATTGAGGTAAAAGGTCTCACAAATACCCTATGGTTCCCGAAGGAGTTCAAAACCAAATGGATTTGGTTAGTGCTAAGCAGACTGCATGACTGAAAGCTATGGCTAGATGAGCCTAAACCGACAACTAGGGATGTTATACACACTGTTACCGGTTATCCCATAACCGAGAAACCCAAAGTAGTGAAACACCCTCCTCAAGTTAACATTGAGAAGAACACAAGAGTTGCATGGGATGGAAGAGGACTAAAGGTATCCACCATCATCGATGATGAAATGAAATTTGGAGCATGTGTCTTAGGATACAAGTTCTTTTAGGCTAGTAGGATGAACAGTATTGCATCCGGAGCAGTGGATACAACACATAAAATTGTCAAGAAGGGCTTGCAATTGGACCTGTCAGAACTGCTACTCAGAAAATTAGATGAGAACATGAGGATGATTAGGTCTGCAAAGACCAACTCATTTAAATTTGGATCTCTGATAATGTGTATATTCTTCTACTTCCAAGAAACCTTCCCATCTATCAGTAATGTGAAATGGGACACTACCCGACCAGTGATAGTTCAAATAAGTGAATTCATCAAGTCACTTGGAGACAATTTTGAATCAGCAATGGATGAGTATTTCTCTGGATTCAAAGAAAGAATGCAAAAGAGAATGAGGATACTAGAACAACTGGTAGAGAAATACAAGACTGAGATTTGTTTCTTGGTGGACACCGATACCACCCTAATCAAACCAGTTGTACCAAGGACATCATGGTTAGCTACACTTGACTATGAAATCAACATAGATCAAGCAACAAATGCTATTAAAGCATTATTGAATGAACCACGGGATAAATCAAAATCAAGGTTTGGAACCTTTGAAGAAGCCAAGGAAAGAATCAAATCAAGCTTAGTTGTGAAGAAGATTGATAGGAAGAAAGATAAAATGGTAAAGACCTTCACAAAGAAGCTATTGGACAATGAGGAAGAAATTGGAAAGTCAGAGGAAATTGAGGATCAGTCACCCATCGGTGAAGCAGACAAGGTCAGTAGCTCAGAGTCAACAGAGTTTGATGCACCCCCACCCCCAAAGAAGGCAAGGACAATAGCTGCTCAGAGGACAAGAAGCCAAATAGTAAAGGTAGACTCACCATCTGTTAAGAAAGGTCAAGTAAGGACCTATAAAAGAAAACCTCAAACCAAACAGACCAAAGCACCAAAGAGGAGAAGGAAATTAATCCTAGCCAAGGAAGATATCAAAGATACTCAACAAGATGAATCTGTCGAAATAGAAAAGAGTAAGATTCCTAAAACTATTGATGAGATATGTGAGTCAATTGCAAAAAGAGGTGGCTTAACTAACACCAAAGTTAGAAAATGCTAACACTAGAGCCCGAAGATTAGAACAAGATTGAGGAGGCACTCATCAAAGAAATGATCAACTTCAAATATGTACCTATATAATTTGATGACAAAATGCCAAAAGAACTACATGAAAGATTATCTGCCAGATGGAATTATGCATTAAAGATTGAGAAGGAGATAAGGGAAAGAGTCCTAGTTTCTCTTATGCCTCCTGAATCCAAAATGGAAGAAATAAAGGAGATGATGGAGAAACATTCACAAGAGTTCTCACCCAAGTTGAGAGCTTACAAGGTTGTAGAGGGCAGGCTTATAGAGCTAGAGAAGGAAAGTACCAAAATTTGGAGTAAAATACTCAATAGACCTACTGAGGAAGCAAGCCCTGAGAGAGAATTGCCTCTCACAAATAAGCCACACAATGATGACTCTTCAACTAAACCTAGCCCAGAGCATATCCTTATCAATGACATAGATGATGTCACAACAGTAGAATTGGAAAAAGAAGCCAACAAGGATATGTATGTTGCTCATGAAAAATGGACAAATAATACTGTTATTGACATCACTGATGATCCTGCAAATGAAATAAAGGGATATGAAGATATTACTATTACATCTGATCAGCCCAAGGATAAAGATACATCTGTTGATGCTGCACAAGTAAACATACCGGGCCAGATGCCATTATTGATTCAAGAAATCAATATAATCTCACGCAAGGAGAAGACCTCTGAGCCCGATGAAAGCATACCCAAGGATGCAAGAGAAGAAGAAAAGAAAGACAAAACTGATGACTAGAATATCATCGGAGGGGATCAAAATGTTACAGGTGAAAATCTCACACAAAAAGATGGAGATCAAATAGAAAAATATGCACAAATGAAAGTTACAGATGAAGTGGAAAAGGAGGTAGGTGAACAAGATAAGCCAGTTGATACCAATCTTAAGAAAACTCAGTAACACGAAAGGTTGATGAGGAGACATCCATAGGAAACCGAAAGGCAAACCCTAAGAAACATGAAAAAGGAACAACACCACCGAAACAATCCTCTAGCACATCAGACCAAGCAGAGAAGCTAGCTATGGTTCTGCACATAGGTGCATCTCAAAAGAAGAAGAAGAAAACCAAGAAGAGTAAGTTGGAGGTCACAATTGATGAAATCTTTGAAATACCAAAGTGTTATCCAACCATATTGGACTATGAATCTCTTATAGAATATGGAGAGATATGTCAAAGGAAAGCAATGCAGGAAAAGCTTAGAAAAGAACACAAAAATTCTCTAGTGCTGGGAAATACAAGAGATATCTTACAACAGATAGTTCCTGACATTGATTTTGATCACAATGCCCCCATTCTAGATCAACTTGTCATTCTCACCGAAGCAATCAAAACTCAAAATGTGGATGCAGAAAAGGCTATTGAAGAACGAGCAGAACAAAAGTTCCAATACAAATTGACAGGAAAAGATTAGCTAAGAAGTGGTAGAAAATAAGGTAAAGCTTTCAGAACTGAAAATTGAATTAGATCCAATCATTACTGAAGCTATTTCCTTAATTCAAAAGCTATGCACTTTGGAGAAATTCACTAAGGATAATAGTGATAAGATTGCAAAGATTGATTCTGATCTTAATGCAAGTGCTAAAAGTCTAACCACATGTGGCAATGCAATCAAATTGCATTATGAGAAGATAATTGAAATCAAACAATTAAGACAAGAAATTTGGGAAGCAGAATCACAATTCAAAGAAGAGGTTACCGAGCTACAGGCTCAACTTTTACCAAACCTCACACTTTTGCAACCACACATAAGTTCGGAAAGACAGCTAATTGCCACCCCTGAGATGTCTTTAGCAGACAACATCTACGACATGCATGCTAGGATTACACTAGAGAATATGGCTCTTGAGAATTTAAAAGAGAAATGGGAGAAGATGATGGAGGAAATGAAGTCCTCTCACTCTCATATTTTTGATAAATTATAGGTATACACCTTTGCCCTTACTATCAAAAAAGGGAGAAAAGGAAAATGATATGTACAATACATATAGCAGAAAGGGGAAAGACAAGGTGAAAAGGAAGAAATAGTTTACAGACAAGTGTACATACACATATACTATACTATACCAGCATATGGATAGGGGGAGTCATGAAATGACTAAGGTAAACACATGGTGTACATACTAAACACTTTAGTATTTTGCACATATTAGTTTTTGATACTAATGTCAAAGGGAGAGATTGATGACATAAGTTTTTCCATTAGTATACAAAGAGAAAATAGTTGTTTGAACCGTTGGTTACACTACACCAAAAGACAGGTTTCAGTTTAGACCAAAAGTGCTAAGTATAGAGAAATCCAACGACACAAAGTTTTATAGTGTAAACCAAAAGTGCAACCCAAAGATGATACAGAGGAACCCAACAAGTAGGTTAAACTATAAACCGACAGAGCAAGGGAACCCAATAGATAGCTCAACAAAGGAACATCAAAAGATAGACAAATTGATTTCAGAGCAACTCGAGCATCAGACACCGAAAGTCAGTTATATCCCGAGAAATGTGGATCTGACTTCCACGTCAAATAAAAGAGTTATGCTTTATATTTAGAGTTTATATTTCTTTTTAAAACCATTTCTTGAGGGACAAGAAAGATAATTGTAATTGTTTTCATCATCCTAACTAATTATAAACATGCAAACTAGGAGATCAAGGTCAAGTTGTAAACCTTTGATCATAGTGTTAAGTGTGTAATACGTGAAACTAAAAAGGTCAAATCTATTGTATAAATAGATGTGTAATCATTTATTCAATATGGATGTGAGGATAATTGTAGCTAGGGAGCACATCTATGGATTAGACTGAGAGTTTCAAGAAGTAGAACAACAAAAGATGAATTTGGTTATCAAGAACCAAGAATCAAGGCTATTGAGCAACATAGGTATTAATCAATCACATTAGGTGATACTTTGTACATGTGACTTTAATAGATCTATAATCAGAAATTGTATATTGCATACACTTAGGTCAATGAGTATTTTTGTCTACATTCTAACAAGTGTAGCAAATAGAAGAAATCCTTTCAAGAAAGGTGGATTTAACAATCCTATTGTAAATATCTTAACCGAGTGCACACTAAATAGTGTTTCTTAAGCTCTTAACATAGTAGACCTTAACCAGTCTTCACATAATACTCGTAACAGGGTAGATCATTAGAAGTGATCAAATTGTAAGCCTTAACCGACCCCTTCCAATCTGCGGATAGTGAAGTTTTTGTGGGTGCCATCCCCACCCTAGCTTTTACCTTCTAACAGGGGTTTTCTGCATTATCATATCTTGTGTTATGTGTTATTGCTTTCATGAATGTTTCTATGAATGTCTACATATAATTAAGATTATGAACTGATATCACATGCATAAAGAAAGAACAATAGATATGATCGGTAAAGCAAAGATTTGATTACATAAGGGTAAAGGTTAATTAACTAAAAGTTTTAGAGGTATTGATTCACCCCTCCCCTGTCAGTACACACTTCCCATTATTTCCAATAGAAGAATACAATCGGTTTTGCATGGAATGAGAGTACTCAATCTATGGATTTCGATGATAGTGTTTGGGATGAGTTATTGAAGGTAACATGGTCTTAAAATATCTTCTTTTAAGTTGAATATATCTTATTTACTAATGAAAGACAAATAATAAATTCAATTGTTATGTCATCATACAGAGAAAGGAATTTAAAAATGCCAGAGTGTATAAGAGGTAGTTGTTTCAATACTATGATAAATTAGCCTTCATTGTGGGGAATGACATAGGTGAGGGCACCACATCTATAACAAATCAAGAGATAGAAGAAGGGCACCTTATGGATGAGGTCATCGATCTCAATGATGAGGAAGATGTCACTTATCATGGTATTGATATTGCATCTTTTGACATGGCTAGGTTGACAGACCATTAGGTAAATCAGATGAAAGAACAAATTTTCCATTGAAATCTAGAAAATGTATACAGATACCACTTTTCTCTTTTGAATATTCATACTTGGATGCAAATATTTTCATTATTGAGCCACTTTTATTTAGCAAAATGGTTATACCCCCACCAAGATATTAAAATTATAGGTAGGATTGTCCCTTTACATTTGATAGGCACATGTAACAGATAGGGAATATTTTCATCCTTCCAAGGGGTCATGCATTAAGGGTTGAGGTATGTACAATAGTCATGAGCAATTTGATTTATAAATTTTTTTCTAGGGTATAATCAAAAATCTGTGTCGCACTTTAGGATAAGAAAATAAATGAATTCTACCGAAAACATTTCAGCCAAACTGATGTGGCAGCCACGTAGCGTCCTTGTGGCAGGGGTTTTCAGCTGAAACAATTCTAACCAAAATAGTTTCGGCTGAAACCCCATAAGTATTTTTAAGCCAAATAGGGTAGAAGAGACAATATTTGGCTTATATGTACTCATGGGGTTTCATTCGAAACCACTTAGGTGGCATCCTATGTGGTAGCCAAATCAACAAAAATTTTAAAATTATAGAAATTTTGACTTCTGCAACAAATTTCTCCATCAAAACAAAACTTTATGAAAAACTAAAAATACCCTTTTGTATATTTTAGAGTCAGGAACATGCTCATATAATTTTTATATTATTTTGATTAGATATAATATATTATAATTACAAAATACTACAAGTAGGTATTTTAACATTCCAGAAGACGTCGATTCAGAAAAAGAAAAAAATAGTAAATTATATCAGGAAAAATTTAAAAATATATGGTTTGCTAGAGGGGAGAGTCCTCTTCGATAATATGTAATTTGATTTTTGATTGGGATAGATTTGATAGGGAATAATATGGTGGGTGATGAAAATAGTTGATTTCGGGTAAGTTGGACTTTGAATTGTTGTAACGGAGAAAATATACATCAAAAAACTAATTTTTCTTTTTCTCTGCACTCGATATATATGTCATCTATAACATATTTTGAAATCAAAGGAAAAAAAAATATTTACATATAGTTTTTTGGTAGGAACTAGACCCCCTGATTTTCAGTATTTTTCAACAATTGAAAAATCAAGTTTAAAAATTAAAAAGTATATCAATCCTTGTCCAAAAAAAATATCAAAAATAATAGGAATAAAATTAATTCATTTTTACATATTTCATCAGTTTAGATTATCTTCAAATTCTAAACAGAAATGTCATTTTTACGTCATTAAAGTTGAACAATTTTGGTGTTGTTAACCTTTTCCTTTATAAAAGTGTGCCATAGGTTTGTGCTTTTACCCTCTAATTATAATATTTTTCTCACATGTGAACATGCCAACACATACATCCAAAATATATATCTTCAGACTTCATAAAAAACCACAAATAAAAGACAGAGAAAAATAGATTCATGAACCATCCCAACTTCTCTAATCACTTGTGGATATCCCAGAGAGGCATAGAGACATGACTTAAGATAAATCAATATAAGATAAGACTCACTTAGACAATAATTCAAAAACCATTTTTATTTATCATTGTTAAGTGTTTGTTTAATAATGACATTGATGATGATGACGTCTGGTTTTTAAGAATGGGGTACATCGCTTTAGACTGACCTGTCTGGTTTCGAGTGTATCCATCCTTTGTATATGACATGATGATTGTTAGAATAACTGAGAGGGGGGGGGGTGAATCAGTGGCCTCAAAAATATTCCAATAAATTAACCCAAAAACTTATTACCACAATTATATTCCTCTAGTTATCTTCAGTCCTACAAGATGAATGCCTTCAAATAATCTCAACAAATAACTACTACTCGGAGTTCACTGTCAAACCTTATTGTTACTGTTTACCGATTAACAGTCTTTCATTTACCAAAATTTAGTAAATTGCTTAGTGTATACTGATCAATCCATATTAGTTATGTGTAATGAAAAACACTAAAGTAATGACTCATAAACACTTTGACACATGGCTTTTTAACGTGGAAACCTTGTTAAGGGAAAAATTACTTGGGATCGGTAATCCAGAATTTTCACTCTTCTAAAGTGAGCTTGGTGAAGAGCCAAACCTGTTAAAGGTTACAAATACACTGTTATGTGTGACCCTGTTAGAGGATTTAAATTGAATAGTTTGTCACTTGATATCGGGCATCTCTATGCTACCTTTTATGACCAAACCCAATGTAGTTTGTCAAATGGTATCTGGCATCTCATGCTATCTTCATGATGAAACCTTTTGATACTCCTTAGGATGTATCTCAATATAGAAAGGATTGTTAAGTCCTGTTTGGTTAAGAGACTTTCTGATTCAATGGTTAAACTGAAATAGTAAATGATTTGTTCATACATACAACTTAGAATTACAGATTTTAAGATCTTTTGTAAGCTCATGATACCTTTCTGATCAATGTATCTTTTCAATACCTTTGCTCCACTTCTTTCTGCTTGGTGATGTTGTGCTTATTTGTTTCTCAGTGTCCACAAAATTAGCTATGTTCTTCAGCTTGATTGATCAGGTCTGATTGAAAACTTATTTCTTCATCAGATTCTCTTCAGCATCCTCTTTCTCTATAAACCCCTTAATTCATAATGAATTATCTTGTCTCTTTATAGACATGATTTCACCATTTCTCAGTTCTTGACTTTCTTGTTCTTGATGTGATCCACAATTCTAGCCAATCTTGCTTTAAAGCTTGACTTCAGTTTTATCCTATAGATTCATCTTTGACAACTGGAATAAAAAAACTTTAAATCTTTTACTTATCTCTAGTTTTAACTTGGTGATAAAAAAAATATTAACAACGAGTTAACTCCTTCTTTAGCTCTTGCCAGCTAAGTATTTTTTCATTTCTGAACTTCAGTTTCTTTTGGTGTTTTAACTCTCTGTTAGCTTCGGTCAACACTTTAGTTCTCCTCGGGCATCTCCATCGGGGTTTTCTGTCTGTCAGGCATCACTATGAAGTTCTGCTCATCGGTAATTCTTATAGGGTTTCTTGCTCGAGTATCACTGTGACTTTCTTCTTGGGTTTCTTTGTCCGTTGGGGTGCACTTCCCATCGGTGTTTGTAGTCACTTAGTGAATACTGATCTTTTATGTATTACTGAAAGCATAGCCTTTATCTCTCTGGTTCTCTGAAGTCTTTAACACTTTTTATCTAATGAATCAGATTATATCAAATTGACATCAATGACAATACAGTACATTAACTGATTTAATGTCTTGCATTAAATTTTTGTAGCTTTGTGTTCATCAACTTAACATCTTCAAACATTCAATCAGTTATAGTTCACCAATCTCTCCCTTTGGCATTGATGGAAACACACTATATTATCATACTATATTATTACTAATACAATATGAAATATATCAGTTGTAGTTCATCAATCTCTCCCAAATATTTTTGTTCTATAACCAATACAAATGTTTGGCTTTTGGTAAGGTCATATAGCTTAGATTTGTTTCTTGCAGAGTGCTTTCTTTAATTTTCAATCCCTTCACTGGATAGATGTAGCATCTTATGATTCTTTCTTTGATGTTGTCTCTCCCTTTGACTATTCCTCTCCTTGATCATCTCTTTTTCCTTTGACAACAATAAGTCATCTCTCCCTCATGATACTTCTCTCCCTTTTGATATTCTCTCCATTATAGGTTACATCTCTCCCTTATGATAGTCATGATGGATATTTCATATGTGATCTCTCCCTTTGGATATTCCAGATATTCTCTCCCTTTGGATAATTAGGAACTTCTCTCCCTTTGACAGCAATGCTAAAGTAAGATTTGATCATGCCAAAGTTATATCCTTTCACCTTTTTATAATATACTCCTTGAATTTCCCTATCCATCAACAATATAGTGACTCTAGTTTTTGGTGTAGATATGTACCTTGTTGTGTACATATATATCTTTGTAGTCCATCTATCTGCTTGCATCAACATGAATGATCTTCTGATGATTTGTAGGCTGATGCAGCCTCTTAGTCAGCTTACTAACAAATAGACATGGGTCAGACCCCTAGTCTATTTCTCAGGTACTCAAATGTATTTTTAAGAAATGCCTTTGTAAATATATCAGCTAATTGTTCCTTTGATTGAACATATTCTAGTATCACCTATTTCTCTTGTACTTGTTCTCTTAAGTAATGATACTTGATAGCTAAATTCTTTGTCTAAGCATGCATGACTGGATTCTTAGGAATGTTAATTGCACTAGTATTGTCACAATAGATAATCATTGGTTCAAGAATCTTCATATTCATACCTTCCAGCAACTGTTTGATCCATACAATGTTAGAGCAGTTTGCAGCAGAAACCACATATTGTGCTTTTGTAGTAGATTGTGAGATGCATCCTTGCTTCTTGCTAATCCATGTGAAAAGTTTGTCACCCATGAAGAATGCTCCTCCAGTTGTGCTCTTTCAGTCATCTAAGTTTCCAGCCCAATCAACATCTATATAGACTTGAAGCTCAAATTTTCCTTCTCTTTTATACCATAAGCCATAGTCCTTGGTGTTCTTTAGATATCTCAAAATTCTCTTGATAGCAGTCATGTGTGATTCTTTGGGATTAGCAGAGAATCTTGCAACTATTCCAACTGCATGTGTTATATCTGGTCTAGTGTGAAAAACATACATTAGTTTTCCAATCATTGATCTATACAAGGTCTGATTTACCTCATTTGATTTGTCTTCTTTTTTCATCTTACATTTGTTTGACATAGGTGTTCCAACTAGCTTGGAATCTTCCATCTCGAATATCTTCAGCACTTCCTTGATGTATTTGCATTGCGTGATATATATACCTGCATCTTGTTGAAGAATCTGTAGACCAAGAAAGAATTTGATCTCCCCAAACATAGACATCTCAAATTATTTTCTCATTTCATTAGCAAAGGATTTACATAAAATATCATTACCCCCAAATATGATATCATCAACAAATATTTCAGCAATCAGAATGTTACCATTAGTATCTTCTTTTAAGTATAGATTGCTATTTTCACTTGTTCTTACAAATTCAATGCTTATGAGATAGGAGTGAAGACTTTCATACCAGGCTCTAGGTGCTTGTTTCAATCCATACAAGGCTTTGTGTAGTATACATACCATGTTTCTCTTGCCTGTATCACCAAACCCTTCTAGTTTTTCAATGTATACTTATTCTTCCAGTATTCCATTTAGGAATGCAGATTTGACATCCATCTGGTATACCTTAAATCCTTTGAATGAAGCATAAGAAATTAAAATTCTTACTCCTTCTATTCTAGCAATGGGTGCAAAGGTTTATCCATAATCAATACCTTATTCTTGTGCATACCCCTTGCATACTAATCTTGCTTTGTTTCTTGTGACTTCTCCATTCTCATTTAGCTTGTTTCTAAATATCCAATTGGTACCAATGACATTCTTTTCATCTGGTCTCAGTACTAATGTCCATGTTCTATTCTTCTCAATCCATTCTATTTCTTCATTCATAACACTGACCCATTCTTCATTTTCAAGTGCAATATTAACAAATTTAGGCTCAAAATCACAAATTAAACATGTAGTGTTCAGTGAATTACTTCTTGTTCTCATTCTAGCCTTCTTGTCTCCTATGATATGATTACATGGATGGTTTCTTATGAAATACTTAGCAAGTATCGGTTCATCTCTTTGTTCATCATTTTGATCATCATCTTGAACTTCATTCTGATCTCCATCGTTTGGAACATCATTTTCCTAATTTTTGGCAATTGCAGCCTGATGCTCGGGTGCAATGTTCTGTTGCTCGGGAGTGATACATTATTGCTCAGGTAGAGTGTCAGGTTCTTCAGTGCAAACAAACCTTTTTTAGTCTTCTGGTTCTCTTTTTCTTTCCTCGTCATTTTTCTCTGCATATTCATCTATTCTAATATTTGCACTTTCAATGATTTTGTTAGAGGACTTGTTAAGACATTTATAAGCCTTTCTCTTGGTGGAATACCCTAGAAAGATACCTTCATCACTTTTGGAGTCAAGCTTTCCATTTCTATCATCTTTCAAAATATAACATTGACTACCAAAAATTTTGATGTAACTTACATTGGGTGTGTAACCATACCAAACCTCATAGGGTGTCTTCTTGGTGTATTTCTTCAATTGTACTCTATTTAATGTGTAGATAGCAGTACTGATATCTTCCCTCCAGAATGTTTGAGTGATTCTTTTCTCTATCATCAGTGTTCTTGCACAATCAATAATGGATCTATTTCTCCTTTCAGCCATCCCATTTTGTTGTGGTGTTCTTGGTGCAGAAACCTATCTTTTAATTCCATGCTCATTGCAATAATTAGTAAATTCATCAGAAACAAATTCTCCTCCTCTATCTGATCTTAAGAATTTCAATTCCTTACCACTTTATTTTTCTACCATAGATTTATACCATTTAAACATCTTCAATACTTCTAATTTTTCTTTTAAGAACATAATTGTCATCATTCTAGAATAATCATCTACAAAGAGAATGAAATATCTATCACCATAGTAACTCTTTGTTCTCATGGGTCCACATAGATTGGTATGGACTAATTCTAGAATAACATTAGATGTATGGGCTTTTCTCTTGAAACTAGAATTTTTCATCTTACCTTTTTGACAATGCTTACACATGGTATGCTCGAGCTTTGACATGCTTGGTAAGCCTCTTACTTTCCTTTTATTTCTTATCTTAATCATGTTGTCAAAATTCACATGACATAATCTCTTATGTCATAACCATATGTCTTCATTTCTAGCCATTAAACAAGTGGTGTTAATGTCATAAAGATAGAAAAGGTTACCTTTTGTCTGTTCACTAGTTTTGATCAACATTCCTAATTCATTAAAGATCTTTGCTTTCTTATTCTCAAATGCTACTCGGTGACCTATATTATTCAGCTATGAAACACTCAATAGATTATAGCTAAGTCCTTTTACCCAATATGTATGTTCACATTTAATCAGGTTATTCAACATTATAGTTCCTTTACCTTCAACTGGACAAGGTGTGTCATTACCCATTCTTACTGATCCACCATTATAGTACTCAAAAGTTTCAAACTTTTATTTATCACCAGTCATGTGGTGAGTGCAGCCACTATCTATAATCCAAACATAATTCTTACTAACCTTAGATATGAGTGCAATCTCTACATAAATTTCTTCTTCGCCTGAATCATCCTTCATGGCTACAAATACCATCTCAATGTCTTCATCATATTTGGTGTCAATATCTCTATCTCTATTCTCAGCTAGGTAACAAGCTTTCTTCCCTTTGTCCTTTTAGTCTCGGGTATCTCTTCTATTAGATTGTCAGTTGCTTCAGTAATCTCTGTTATCATTTCTATCAAACTTCTTTTCATATGATCTGTCATCTTTTCTTCTATTAGGACATCTAGCAGCAAAGTGTCCAATCTCTTTACAATTAAAACATACAAGTGGTAATTTACCTTTGTATCTACCTTTACCTCTCTACAATATTCTAGCCATTAGTGCTTCAATCTCATCAAGATCTTGGTCATCACTATCACTTTCACTATCATTTCTAATAGTGTGTTTATGACTTGACTTACTTATTTTCAAAGAAGATTTGAATGCAAACTCAATAGATGGTAAGACACTATTATCAAAGTTATTCATCTTAAATAAAATTAGTCTACCAACCAAGCTATCTAGAGTGAC
Source organism: Thuja plicata (assembly GCA_018584345.1). Lineage (NCBI taxonomy): Eukaryota > Viridiplantae > Streptophyta > Pinopsida > Cupressales > Cupressaceae > Thuja > Thuja plicata. The sequence continues at coordinate 4,867,953 of MU227058.1, forward strand.
ATTATTGTTTTCTACTACTCTCATTTCTTGTATAGTAGATACTCTAATAGCATATACAGGCAATAAGTTTCTTAGGATTTTACTTACCACTATCTCTTCTTCAAGTATGCCTCCAACTCCTCAAATAGCATTGACTACCTCTTTTATTCTACAGCTATACTGAGTGATATTTTCTCCTCTCATTCTTAGGTAATCAAATTTACCTCTTAGGATTTTTGCCTTTGCTCTTAGTACATTAGCATCTCCTCCATGTACCAGCTTCAATTTATCCCACATTTTCTTTGCAGAGGTGCAGGTTTTGACATCTTCAAACTCAGCATTGGAGAGTGAGGAAGCAAGCTCTATCATCATGCAAATATGCTCATGGTTTTATCTTAATTACTCAAGTGTGTGAGGTCCTGTAGGTAACACAAATTCAGTATCTAAGTATTGAACAACATCATTTCCAATACCTTATATGTGGATTCTTATCCTACTTTGCCATGATGCAAAGTTGTCTTTGTTCAACTTGGGCACATCTCATTTGCTCATATTGTGATCTTTTGCTTAGGTCTTGAAACCTTCCTTCTAAGCACACAAGCTATGATACCAATTGTTAGAATAACTGAGAGGGGGGGTGAATCAGTGACCTCAAAAATATTCCAATAATTTAACCCAAAAATATATTACCACAATTATAAGTCTCTAGTTATCTTTAGTCCTACAAGATGAATGCCTTGAAATAATCTCAAAAATAACTACTGCTCAGAGTTCACTGTTAAACCTTATTCTTACTGTTTACCAATTAGCAGTCTTTCATTTACTAAAATGCAGTAAATTGCTTAGTGTATATTGATCAATCCATATTAGTTATGTGTGATGCAAAACACTAAAGTAATGACTCATAAACACATTGACACATGGATTTTTAATGTGGAAACCATGTTAAGGGAAAAACCACTTGGGACCGGTAACCCAAAATTTTCACTCTTCTAAAGTGAGCTCGGTGAAGAGCCAACCTTGTTAAAGGTTGTACAAACACACTGTTAAGTGTGACCTTGTTAGAGGATTTAAATAGAATAGTTTGTCACTTGATATCAGGCATCCCTATGCTACCTTTTATGACCAAACCCAGTGTATTTTATCAAATGGTATATGGCATCTCATGCTATCTTCATGACCAAACCTTTTGATACTCCTTAGGATGTATCTCAATATAGAAAGGATTGTTAAGTCCTTCTCGGTTAAGAGACTTTCTGATCCAATGGTTAAACTGAAATACTAAATGATCTGTTCATACATGCAACTTAGAATTGTAGATTTTCGGATCTATTGTAAGCTCATAATACCTTTATGATCAATGTATCTTTCCAATACCTTTGCTCCACTTTTTCCTTCTCAATGATGTTGTGCTTCTCTATTGCTCGGTGTCCGTAGAATTAACTTTGTTCTTCAACTTGATTGATCACATCTGATTGAAGACTTCTTTCTTCATCAGTTTCTCTTCAGCATCCTCTTTCTCTATTCACCTCTTAATTCATAATGAATTAGTTTGTATCTTTATAGACATGATTTCACCATTTCTCAGTTCTTGACTTTCTTGGTCTTTGGAGTGATCCGCAGCTCTAGCCAATCTTGCTTTAAAGCTTTACTTCAGTTTTATCCCGTAGATTTCTCTTTGACAACTGGAATAAAATAGCTTTAAATCTTTTACTTATCTCTGGTTTTAACTTGGCAATAAAAACAATATTAACAACTAATTAACTCCTTTAGCTCTTGCCAGCTAAGTCTTTTGTCATTTCTGAATTTTAGTTCCTTTTGGTGTTTTAAATCTCTGTTAGCTTCGGTCAACACTTCAGTTCTACTCGGGCATCTCTGTCGGGGTTGTCTGTCCAACGGGCATCACTATGAAGTTCTTCTCGTCAGTAATGCTTGTCGGTAATGCTCGAGTATCACTGTGACTTTCTTCTCAGGGTGCACTGCCCGTTAGTGTTTGTAGTCACTTAGTGAATACTGATCTTTTATGCAGTACTAAAAGCATAACTTGTATCTATCTAGTTATCTGAAGTCTTTGACACTTTGTATATATTCAATCAGATTATATCAAGTTGACATCAATGACAATACAATACATTAACTGATTTAATGTCTTACATTAAATTTTTGTAGCTTGGTGTTCATCAACTTAACATTTATAAACTTTATCTCTTTGGTTCTCTGAAGTCTTTGACACTTTGTATATAACCAATCAGATTATGTCAAGTTGACATCAATGACAATACATTACATTAACTTATTTAATGTCTTGCATTAACTTTCCATATCTTGGTGTTCATCAACTTAACATCTTCAAACATTCAATCAGTTATAGTTCATCAGATGATTATATGAAAAACAGGATTGATAAGATTTGATTGATAGATAAGACAACATGTTTGGTTTGATTGAGGACCAATTGATAAGTTTGTCAATTGACTTTTGCTTTGTGAAGCTTAGACTTGTTGCTTTTGGCATGCACTCAATGCCTGTCATGGAAAAATGATTATTTTTATTGATGACAAGAAAGACAAGATTGTTTTTAAATTTTTGTTGTTTTCAGATTTTTATGAATTTTTTTAGTACTTTTAATTATTCTAATTAATTTTTTTAAGGACTTTTTATAATTTTATTGATTTTTTAGGAATTTTTCAAATTTTATTAATATTTTCAGGACTTTTAAAGGATCATGATATAAGTGTGCTCCAAATCTAAATATGAGACAATTTATTATGGAATTGGCTCAATGGACTGACTCGTGAATGGTCTGATGGTTTGACTTATAAATGACATGATGGACTGACTTGTGAATGGCTTGACTTTGACAAAATAATAATTAATTTTAGGCCTTGGATGATATGGAAAGAATAATATGGAAGTGGATGCAATGGATGGATGTATGATGATGGACAAGAAATAGGATCAGATAGAATGATAGTAGATAGTGGAGAAAAAATCTCTACACATGGTGCTTGTTGCCAGGTTTTCGCCAAGGTATTTTCCCAAGGCACCACCGAAGTGGTTTTCACCATAGGATGACTTATTTCTCTTGTATTTATATTTTTTTGGTGTCACTCAAGATGCTTGTTTGTCAGGTTTTCACCTAAGTGACACCTTTTTGCTTATTCATTTATTTTTTAAAAAATATTGTATTTTTAAATGAGGGGTAGAATTTTGTAATTTGTAACCTATAATAAGAATTAGTAGATCCAACCACAAAAGATCCTATCGTATGTATAAAATCACTCTTAATCAAAAGAGAAAGACCAATAATCAATCATTCACAATCCATAATGAAAAAAATATATAAATCAAATTCCACAATGATATCACCTAATTTCTCTTATGTTTCTCTCTTCTTTGTGTGCTCTTAGATTCGCTCCTCGATATGATGGTAAAAATATTTGATAATTGTGGTGGTAAAACAATAAAGAATCAACTTCATTTTATAGATTTTTGGACTTCAACAAACAATTCTAATTAAGGGGCATTTTTTTATGATGGATGACCAAGATTAATTGTGACAAGACCGATCGGACAGATTCTTGAGACTAATTGACAGATAATTGTTTGCATGACTAAATATTGAATATGCAACTGACTGCATGCAAGAGTTTAGACAGATACGTGATTGCTTAAATTAGCACACTGAGTTGATTGAGGAGATGATTTGAAGAATATAATTAACACTAAATAATTAAATAATTATTTAATTGTGCATGAGAGAGAATAAATAAATTAAATAAATATTTATTTTGAGCAGACTTAGTCAACAATATACAAATGGAATAATTAAAAAATATAAGACTTTATTTAATTAAAGAAGACATGGTTAATAATTAAATAATTAAAATAATTATTTAATTATAGTGACAAGAACAAGAAGAATATCAATTTAATTAAATAATTAAAAAATATTTAATTATATAAGACTAGAAGAAATAATTTAATTAAATAAATTAAAGAATTTACTTAATTAAGGAAGACTTAGTTAAGAAATTACAATAATTATTTAATTGTGGGTGACAAGAATCAATAAGATTATTTAATTAAATAATAAATATGATTTAATCATGGGAGATAAGAATCAAGAAGATTATTTAACTAAAGTACATGCAAGAAGAAACAAGAAATGAATTAAATAAATCAATTAGTTAACTTATCTGCATGAAATTAATAATTAAAATAAATATTTTATTTATTGTAGAAGAGGTTTTTTTTGAAAAAGTGAATAATTAAATAAATTAAAGAACTTATTTAATTATAGAAGACTTGGTTAATTAATTAAATAATTAAAATAACTATTTAATTATGAGACAAAATTACAAGAATGCATTTAATTAAATAATAAATATTATATTTTTTTTTATCGGTAAAAGGCCGAAGCCCGTATATTTTATTTATAAAAATGATTTACAAATGTCTCCATTCTCTACAGACATTGGTAGGAAAGAATGGAGAAGAAAACCTCCAGTCTCACCTGGGACCCAAGGTCCAGATAGATATGTACAAAGTATAAATTTTGAGAAATTTCCCTCAGATACAGTGAAATATGAACGCATTCCTTCATGTACAAAGTTTTAGGGACAAACACTTAAACACTTTCTCAAGTGTTTTACATAAAATTGCATATAATTTTTTTGTTCTTAAAAGCCCTCGGTCACTAACTTTCGAGCTTGTTCCATCTTTATTTTTCTTAATTCCGTTCTCTGTGTCTGATTTTCATTCTCTATTTCCTACACACATATCACCACTCTAGGAAACCATATCTAAACTTTTGATTTGGTTAGTCATTTTACTATAGATCTGAATACTTTTACTTTGTCTAGATAAATTTCTTTCTTTAAACTAAGCTTATTCATATCCCACGTATTTATAGTAATAAAGAAAAAGAAAAAAAAAGAATACATCAGTTTACTATGCCCTTCGTTAATTTTGTATTCTAAGAAGTGTTGCATCCCCTTTTGAGGTAAGTTAACCATGTATGATCTTTGTTTCTACCAATTGGTTTAAATAAAGTAGCAAATCTAGGGATTTGTAGAGGTAGGAGTATTTTTTATGAAGATATTATTAATATTCAGTGAAATATTTAAACCGTTGATATATATATTTTTCTATTTATAGTTGTGTGTGTATATATATATAAGTTTATTTATATATAAATTTAGATATGTATATATATACATATATAAGTACATATGTATATAAATATGTATATATATATATAAATATGTATATATATATATATATATAAATATGTATATATATATATATATAAATATGTATATATATATATAAGTACATATTTGTGTGAGTGTGTATATCAATAAGTATAAGCAGATGTATTTACAAAAAAAATTTGTATGTGGTCATAGATACACATGTTTATATTTATTCGTATATATTTGAATGCTTTTATGCCTGAATAAAAACCTTTATGAATCATACATTTCAAACATACAATACTCCATTAATTTATCTACAAATCTACTGTATCACTACAAAAAGTAAAGTGATTATCAGTATGTTGCACTATTAAACCATTATGAACTCAAAAAAGGGAAGGGAGAAAATAACATGTATGGATAAAGTTTTTCCTTAAACTATACTTGTTCATATCCCACGTATTTATAGTAATGAAGAAAGATAAAGAAGACATCAGTTTACTATGCCCTTCGTTAATTCCATAATCGTAGGAGTGCTTCATCCCATTTTTGAAGTAGTTGTCCATTTATGAGCTTTGTTTCTGCCAGTTGGTTTAAAGTAAATAAAAACTCTATGGATCTATAGAGGTAAGAGTGTTTCTGATAACAACGTCATTAATATTTCAATGAAATATCTAACAGCTGATATATATTTTTGAAAAAATATTTATTTATGTCTTTATATTTGTGTATATATATATGTTTATATATATATATATATATATATATATATATATATATATATATACATATATATACATATCATATATATCTATATATGTGTGTGTGTGTGTGTGTGTGTGTATATTTGTGTGAATGTGTTTATGAATAGGCATAAGCAGATGTGTTTTCAAAATATTTGTATATGGTCGTAGAAACACACACATATATATTTGTATATATATAAATGCTTTTGTGCCTGAATAAAATCCTTTATAAATCATACAATACTCCATTAATTTTTCTACAAACTACAATATCACTATGAAAAGTAAAGAGATTATCAGTATGTTGCACTGTTACCCATTATAAACTCAAAACAATAAAAGGAAAGGGGGAAAATAACCTCAAACCATGTTGGAATCAGTAAAAGGAAGAGAGGCTAATGAGAGAAATGTTGTGGAATCCCCAACCTGAAGTCCACAGAGAATGTTTTCTGTGTAGACTTCAAAAATAGAGATTCCACAGACATACCTTCTCTGTTTAATATTAACTTGCTGCAAAATTTTAAGACAAATAGAAACATAATGGTAATACCTCAAGAGGGAACTTTCTACAATATCTATGGGAATTAGAAAAATATGAGATGTATCTTATAGATGATCACATAGATGGCTCTTATTATAAAGCCTTTGAACACTTAAAAATAGTATTGATAGACCTATATTACCAAGGAATAGGAAGGATGCTTAGCTGAAAACTACGCCAGGTGTCATGAGATATAAATAAGGCCACGAAACTAAAAATAGGTTATTCCTTCCCTGAATTGTAGTGAAGGAAATGTAACACGTGTTTGTAAGGTTCTTGAAAATTTACAAACCCCAGGACACTAGTCATAGAGGCTATAAAAAGGGAGAATCTTATACCAAGTAATCCAAGTGTGTTTTGAAGAAGTGACCCATGTTAATTCAGTATATAAATGCAGAGATAAAACAAATTTAACTAAGTTCTAATTAATGAGACTATTTGCATATTAACTTTGTCTTGAAGTATAGCCCAGGATAAAAGCTAATTGAAGATGTTTGATGAAATAACATCAAGGCAAAGAGCCACGAAAGAGCCGTAGAATATTGAAAAAGGAGCCAAAACAGAGGTCTATCTACTTGTTCTAGGTTCTAGAGTCAGTAGAGTCATGAATCCTTTGTTTCTTTTTCTCTCTCTTACCCCTTCATCCAGCCACATTTCTACTAGATTCTCTGATTCAGATTCTCTAAAGCAATCCCTGTCAATGTCACCCACCTCATCTGAGTGCCAGTACTCATAGAACCAATTATCCAACATTGGTTTCTTAATGTACATATATATCACTGGGAATTCAATATTCCGCTTGGTGATGGATTCTCTTTTTTTGGCAGCACCAGGGTCATCGAATGATACTATCGGTTTAGAAGGAATATGTTACCCATTGCTAGAAGGTGTATCCAAGAATTGGGGGCGAGGGATAGATAAATCTTCATTGACATTTTGTAAGGTCTTATCCAGATTACCCAAAAATCTATGTTTGAAGATTCTATTACATAGCGTCCTAATCACATGTTTGTCAATACCCCAGTAAAGCATTATTGCAACAAACATGGATGTGATGTCGGTATAAACTCTATACCGATCATCATTAGTAATGAAATCGGGTCCTAAAATTTGGTAGACAGCTCTGAGAGTGAGAGAATGGTTATCTAACATTATCATTTTAAGGTTCTTGGTCATAATGATTCCCTCAAAGGAAATTTGGTGTCTGTTGTAGATGAGTTTGATAGGGGTAGTCATGCTAACAGATGCTAGTGAGGGATTGAGTTTTGGTGTGACTGGCGAGAAAAAATTGTATATATATTGTAAAGGGAGAAAAGACAGTTACTCTTTCATATTCCAAATTCGAATTATAGGGCAGTTGGATAGTTATGACTATTTGTATACTTCTAATTTGATATCCAATATTAATACTTTTGAACTCAGTAAAGGCATTTCAAATTTTCAAACTTTCCATTTTCTAATTAGGTCTATAGATTGTTTGTAGAAATCATTCTATAAAATGTTAGCAAGAGAAAACAAACTTTCCTAACTTAACCAATGATGCTAATTGTTCCCGATTATGAGGGAACAATATCGCTAAACATTATAAACTAAACTAGGATTGAGTCTATTATCTGCTATTTAAATTAACAATTTGATCAAAATCATTACCTATTACTATGAAGCCATTAATAGTATACTTTTACTTATTATGTTTAGAGAAGTATTTACATATTGGGATATCTCAATTACTTAGAGCAACCTACCAAAATTTCATAAAATGATAAGAGTCTATCCGAGAATGAGATTAATACAATATAGTAATCAAACCTACAACTACCTATATGAGCGAGAACATGTTAATTCAATAGAAGTCAAGAGAAGCTAACTCTTGAGCTTAAGATAGGAAAGAAGTAGTATGCTAGCCAGAAACCCTAAACTAATATAACTAACCAACCAGGTACACCAAAAAGAAGCAGCCATATAGTTCTTCAGGACATTGTCATGCAGGGTTCAATGATAAGGATGTCTTCATCTGAATCATCATCGAGGCCCATGAAGGCTTCCTCTATCGCTGTCTTAGATTGCTTAGCACACTTTGGTCTTGTGGTTTTGCAAAGAAAAGGGAGGCAAACCACGTAACTATTATGGCCCTTAAGTACCATCAAAGAAGGCACCTCTCCACCTATTGAAGTAAATAATACCTCTTCCCAGTTGGTATTATCTTCAATAATATTGTGCCACCTTAACAAGAAATGCAAGAACTTAACCATCTTTGGCCAAAGCTTATCAAAGGTCACTTCATTCTTTACGTAAAGGATAGGTCTTTTTCAAACACTACTGAATCTTAAACTTCCTACAGGCCAAGACATATAGTCCTCTGGATGGGGAATTTCTAATTAGTAGTTGATATTTTCTACCACATTCTCAAGTCCTTTCAGCCATGTGCCATCAAATAGAGAAACACATAGGTTCTTAATGTGCCAATGTTTGATCTTAGGTCTAAATGCAATGGCACTGAAGATATCGATTACATCCCCATTAGTTTGCCAACTTTTGCTAAAGTCCAGACCATTTTCACCAGTGATTTTCTTCACCGCTAGCTTGGTAATGTCATCAGTCTTCTTAAGTATACTTCCCCATCATTCAGGCTTGACTTGTCCCACAAAATCCATTGTTCTCTCTTCAAATTTATGATACAGAGAGATAGTAGTCTCCATGTTAAAGGGATTCAATAGAGTGATATCAAAGAAGCTAAACCAAAAAGAACCAGAGGCTGTGACAAAGAAATAGGGAAAATAGGAAAACCAAGCCTTGATTCACAAGGCGACATCTAAAAAGGGTAGAACTTTCAAGATTTTGTTAGATTTATGATTAACTAATGATGATCCATGGTGGAGGACAGTTGGCAACTCATCGAGGATTCTATAACCGAGAAGTAGCTAAAATTGATGATAAAAATATATAGGATTAGTGGGCACTTGTGTCTTTTAAAGTAATTCCTACATTTTGCCTATTCTCCAGACTAACCCTATATTGTGACAAGTATACTTAGAGTCAGATTGTTAATCGATGTATCTGGGGATTACTTATCTTTTAATACTAGAGGGAGTCTATTGTCACGTATGTTTAAAGTATAGAATTTATCTAGTCATATTTCTATCCAATTGTATATTTGTGTCTATACTGGGTAGATTTGAGAACTTAAAGATTATAAATTATTGTGTTTGTTGAGTATTTTCTGTTTGCTTTTATATTTTCTGCATATAAGTTTGTTAATATATAAATATGTTATTGTATTCATATTTAGATGTGTATATGTATGTGTTATATATATTCTAAAGTATATTGATATATAAATAAATATTTATGTATTTGTATATATCACTATATTTGTATATTTAAATCAATGTATGTATAATTATATCTATCTCTGTGTCTATTAATTTGTCTATTTGTGTATTTTGTTTTTAAACTTAAGTGTGTATTCGTAGATATATATTAATTCATATTTTTATGTGTTTATATATTTCTATTAATGTGTATATATCTATATATAGTGATATGCTTATATATGTGTGTGTGTATATATATCTATGTGTGTGTGTCTATGTGTATATATATGTATATATCTAGATGTGAGTATATATATCTATATATATATATATATATATATATTATAACTTTATCTCTCTATGTTCGTAATTCCTAAATGATATAAGTATATGTAATTTATATGTATAAAATTAACGAGAGCCCTAAAGATTCTTTGTAACTATGATTTATACACGATTCTGTCAGGGTAAAAAGACCATTGAGACCCTTCTAAATTTTAGTTAAATTTTATGGTGGGATTTTGAAAGTATCATTGTTTTATCTTCCATTCATCTTGTTATGGTTTTTGAGCTTAAATTTGGGATGTGATCGATAATCGAAATCTAGTTGTTAATGTTCATCTTTTTCATTATTTAATTCAGGTAACGTTTTCCCCATCGGCTCCTAGGTTAGCTAGAGAATCTGCCTCTTTGTTTCCTTCTCGATAGATATGATCAAATCTTATTTCCTGAAATCTATCCACAAGGTCTAATACCTCTTCAAGCTTTGAGTTTAAAACCCAGTTTGGTGTACTTCTTTTTCTCAAAGCATTTAGAATGATTTGTGAGTCTCCTTCAATTACCAATTTCTGGATCCCACTACTTAAGCTTAACTTAGGGCCTTCATTTAACGCTTCAAATTCATCTAGATTATTTGTAGAAATGCATAAAGATTTGGCCCTTTTAACCACTCATTCACCCAATTCATTCCTAATAATGCATCCTAGGCCAACTTTCCCTGGGTTTCCTCTCGAAGCCCCATCAAAATTCAATTTCATCCACCCATTTGGAGGAAGCTTCCATTCACATAGGGATCTATCTAGCTTATTAGATTTGGAGTGCCTCAATTATGGATTAATTAAACATTTCCAACTTTTCTTAATGTCTGCATCCCATTCTGTGAAAGATCCTTCCTCTTTGAAATAATTTCTTAAGTGATTATTAGTTACTTCTATAATACTTGCTTCAATTTTATTGATCATTGTTTCTCTGTCCATCTGTGTTTTTGTGAATATCCCTCTATTACGTTCTTTCCAGATTTCCCATACCATAATAGAGGGGGCGATTCTCCAAATCTTACTATACACTTTGGATCCATGTTGAGGCCAACAACTCAGGAAGCCCAAAAACTTTTCATTGAAAGGAGAAAACCAATTTAGCTTGCAGCAAAGCCATTTCCAACAGTGATTAGAAAAAGGACAATCATATAATAGATGTCTAGCGATTTCAGATGCATATTTTCATAATACGCATCTTGATGGTCCTTCAAAACCTAACTTAGTAAATCTGTCAGAGGTTAAGATTCTATCTTGCAAAGTTGTCCATAGAAAAATTCCTGCCTTCGGAAGGCAGGCAGGATCCCAACATAGATTAAGAGGAATGTCCACTTTATGCCAATATTGAGAATCAATAATCATCTCATAACCTTTCTTAACACTATACTTACTATTCTTTGAAGCACCCCAAATCAACCTATCATGCCTAGATTTATAGTTTTCTTTCCTGGATTTCAAAAAAATTTCATAATGATTAAGCTCATCTTGAGATAGTTTTGTATTCAATGGATTTTTCCATTTTCATCCTTCCTGAGTTTCCTCAATGTAATATTTAAAGTGTATACCCCAACATCATATCAAGGTACTTTTAATGTTATCTGGAAGATATGCATTGTCCGGGGATGGGAGACCATCCCAAGAGTCTTCCCAGAATAGGGCTTCTTGACCATCTCCAATGTCCCAAGTGAAATTTTTCGTGATCAAATATTTGTTTTGCATCATGAAATTCCAAATTTTTGAGCCTTTTGGTGGATTAATAGTACGAAAAAGAGTAGAGGGGACCGAGCTATTTAAATATTTAAGATATAAATTTTTTAGCCCATTTGCTATCCTTTTCTTGGAACATTCTCCATACTAGTTTAGCTCCTAGAGCTTTGTTCTTCCACTCAAAATTTTTGATACCTAAACCACCAAATTCTGTTGGTCTACATATTTGATCCTATTTTATCATCGCTCATTTCTTTTTGTCTTCTATGCCTTGCCAAAAAAAATCCTTTAATTTTTTATTTAATTGTTTACCAACTCCCTTAGGGAGTGGTAGACACGACATTTGGTAAGTGGGGATCATAGATAGGATAACTTTGATCATTGTAGCTCTACCAGATTTATTTAGATACTTCCCCTTCCAACTGTCCAACTTTGATTCTAATTTGGATATTATGGTTTTCCATGACTTTCCCTCTTTTTGACCTTTTTCTAAATGAATCCTCAAATATTTGCATGGAAATGCACATTTGTTGAAGCCCATTATATTGCAAATATTTCTCTCTACCTCTGGTAGAGTATTAAGGAAAAAAATCTGAGACATCTCTGCATTTACTTCCTGACCAGATGCTTTCGACTATGTATTAATGAGTTTTTTGAATTGATGAGCCTCAGTACTTAAAGATTCTCCTGGTAGTATAGCATCATCTGCAAATTGTTGGTGAGTAATATTTTCTACCTCATTGGTCACTTTGACCCCTTTAATGTTCCTTTCAAGTTGTGCTAATTTAATAGCCCTCCCAAAGGCCTCAGCCATGATTATAAAGAGGAAGGGGGAAATGGGATCCCCTTGTCGGATTCCTCTTGATGTATTAAAAAAACCTTCAGGTGTACCATTTATTAAAACTAAAAAGTTTGGAGTTGATATACAATTAAATATTAAATTAACCCATTGATGAGTAAAACCAAATGCTCACATAGTTTTACATGAAAATCTCCAATCAACTTTTTCATAGGCTTTACGAATATCTAATTTCATCAACATACAGAAGTCTTTTTTTTTTGTGCTGAGTGTATCAATTCATGTATTATAATTATCCCATCATATATTAATCTGTCTGGGACAAAACTTGTTTGTTCTTCTGATATGAGCTTATGGATTATATTTTTAAGTCTATTTTCCAGGTCTTTGGAGAGTATCTTGTATATGGTGTTGTAAAGTGCAATAGGTCTAAAATCTCCAAGGGAAGTAGTGTCAATTTTTTTTGGAATTAGTGCGAAGAAAGTATTGTTAATTTATGTTAATAAATTTCCTGAGTTCCTAGTTGCTTCAATAGCTTCCCAATGATGTCCCAACACTTTTGGAAGAAGAAAGCCTGAAAGTCATCCGGTCCTGGAGATTCATATGAATTTATTGAAAACAGGGCATCTATGACTTCTTCCAAAGTAAATCTCTTGTTGAGGTTTTTGTTATCTTCATTAGTGAGAATTCTACGTATAGCCCTTAGCATTTTGTTTTGAGCCTCAAAGTCTGAGTAATCATAGTTATTTAAAATCTCTGAATAATAATTGACAAGATTTTCCGCAATTTCAGCTAGACACTCGATCTCTAAACCCATTTCATCTTAGATTTTAGTGATTTTGTTTACATTAGGCCTATTTAAAGTGCTGGTATGAAAGAATTTAGTATTCCTATCTCTAGCGTTTAACTAGGTCTCTCTCGATCTCTATTTCCAGAATGTTTCTTCTTTTGCTAAAATAGATTCTTGTTTATTTAATAATTCTTTTCCCTTAATGTATTCTTCATCCTTCATTCCTTTTTCTATAATTTTTGTATTTAATTTCCTGATTTCTTCCTCACTATCTAACTTTTCCTTAAATATTTTTTTAAAACTTTCGTTGTTCCATTTAATTATTTTTTCTTTTAATCTTTTTAATTTTGTGACAAAACATAACATTCTAGATCCTTCAAAGGCCTCTTCTTGCCACCACTATTTAACTTTCTTCAAAAAACTCACATCCAAGAACCACATGTTTTCACATTAAAGGAACACCTAATTGGTTTATGTTGTTCCTTTAATTCAAGTAAAATGGGGTAGTGATATGATCTAGCATATGGTAATATTGTTGTTGTAATAGCCCTATCTATTGTGCAAATATCACCTCTGATAAAGAATCTATCTAGTCTTTCAGCAATATAGCTATATCCTTTCCTTCTATTATTCCATGTATATAGTCCATTTGAAGTTGAAATGTCCATGAGGGAGTTTCCCATGATCTAATTTTTAAATTCTAATGTAGCTTGTGATTCTGTTTGAATACCACCAGTTTTTTCATTCATGGTTGATATTGCATTGAAATTGCCCCCCCCCCAGTATAAAAATAGATTGAGGTTCCAAGTTCATATGATTAATAGTCTCTGTCCAAACATCAAGTTTTTATGTTGTTGGTGTAGGGCCATAAAAGTTAATAATGTTGAAATGGATATTACTTCTAAATTTTTTGAACTTACCTGCCATCCAGTTTTTACTAGCTACAGTCAATGTAAAGTCTACCTTTTTGCGATCCCATACAATACCCAAACCCCCTGAAGCACCCAAAGATTCTATGAATTTGCATTTCCAATATCCTAATTTATTTTTAATCTTTTCCCCTTCTTCATTATTAAGTCTTGACTCCTGTATTAGATTAATTTATGATTCAAAGAGGGTCAAATTGCGCTTTAAAGAGCACTGCTTGTTAGGGGCATTTAAGCCCCTAACATTCCAAGATGTAATCTTCATATTGCTATGGGAAGGAGCTCCCCCTTCCCAGCTTTAAGTATATCACTTATTTTAGTTTGATTCTCATCCTTACCAATAGTTGTTCTTAGTTCCACAAGACTTTTCTTCCCCTTTTCTTGTTGATCTTATTGTTGGGACTAAAAAACACAGTAAGGGTTTTTGAAGTACCATGTTAAAATTTTGCATTTTGACCCCCTATAAGTGCTTTTTGAGCCTATTTGCCCTGGTGAGATCCTGAGGTCTACCATGCATGTCAAGTGCTAATCACCTTTGTTTTGACATTTAAAGACATCCCAGGTCATTAAATTTGAGTTTCAAGTTGTTTCATGATGTCTTGTTTCGAGCACTTGTCCAAATCTGCATTTCTACCTAAGTGTCAATTTGTTGTAATGGGCCCAGTTTGCATTTGAATATCTTGTGTCCTATTAAGTTTCATGGCCCGCCACTTTGGGGAATGTTGAGAATGTATATAAGAGAGCCTATATTTTGAATCCCAATTTATTTTGAGTCTGTTTGATAGGTTTACTGATCCCTCAAAGTTGGTCTTCCAGAGATATCGTGTTTCTTTGTTCTGCCCAGAATTCTGAGTAGCCCTATTTGACCAATCGTAATTTTTGACCTTGTGACCTAATTAAAAAAATTCCTTTTGTACTGTATTACAAAGGTCAAATAATTCTTGATTCTCCATCTTCAGGTCACGACAAGTCCATCTGGTCACTTTTCTAAGCCATTTCCAAATCAAATTTCTACTTGTTTCACTATTTCAGATCTAGAATGTTTTTAGCAAGCTGACTTTGGTCTTTAATGATAATTTACCTTTTGATCTTCTGAGAAAAATAGTGATGGATTCATTTTCATTATGTGAGAGTGAATCATTATCAAAGATTATGGATCTTGGGGGTTTTATTTGGCAAATTTTCAAAGCTTGTTTCTAAGGTGATTTGTGTAGATTGATAGTGCAGATAGAATCAATGTTTCAGAAGGCTATATTTGATCAGTGATAATTTTTGGCTCAAATCTTCCAGTGTAATTTCCTCTGGCACGTGTTCTCACATGTTGGGATTGAACCTAATTTTTTTATGACGTGTTCCTTTGAATTCATTCAGTCAATTTTCAAAGCTCATTCAGGAAGCTACTTACCAATGATGAAGCCAATTTGCGAAACAGTGAAAGTTGTTTTTAAAGCCCGCTAGTGTGTTACTTTGAGGATCGATTGTGAGATAGTTTATATAGGCAAAGTGAAATCATTTCTGGAGTCGGTGAACTGTTTGAAAGCACTTTGAAATCAATGTATTTTAATGATTGGAGTACAAGAGTATTGTCAAAATTCAAACTACGCAATGGAGAACAAATGAATGAAAACACATTGTAAGGTTTATGAAATAAATAAACATTGAAGAGGACTTTTAAGATTTTTTTAATTAACAGTGCATTCTAGAACAAAAAGTGAATATCAATCACGTTTTTGAGGCTGCAGGCAGATTTTAAGAAGGTCTACGGGTTGAAAATGGTCATTTCTTCATCTATGTTCTTTCCCAATGCATTTCTCATGCTCTGGGATTATTTTTGACATGGTTTGGACCATTTTTGAAGTGGCAGCAGGCCAAAAAATGACCCAGCAACAGCAAAAATGCCTGGACAGTCATTTATGTTTTAATTAAAGTTCTTTAAATAATGAGAGGTCTGCTTAGGGTGCAAATGAAATATGGAAGAGGATTCAGCGCCATAACAGATTGAAGAAGGCCAACATCATTTAAAGAAACAAACCAAATGCAATGAGCGGAGAGAATTCCAGTGCAGCGCAGGGACGAGAGATTTTTTTTAAAAGCTTTTAGTTAAAAATTACAAAATGTGAATCCATAGGAAGGGGCGCCCAGCCCTATGGAAGGGATTGGTGGTTTTAAAAGGCAAGAAAATGATGCCATGGATGAGCAGCATCTGCTGGAAGCTTTCAAAAGTTTAAAAAATGCACAGAGAGTTATCCCACATGCATGGGATTTTGGGTAGTTTTAGTTTTTATATACCAAAGCACTCACTTTATGGTTTGAAGAAAGAACCAAGTTGGCCTCTTGGCTAGATAATTAAGTGTGTTGTGGGCCCCATTATTTTGGATAAAAAATGCATAAAAGTAGTCTCCAAGTCTCGAGATTGAATCATGATTAAGAAAATCATCCAGAGACTTAGAGACTAAAGTAGTCTCCAAGTCTCCAGATCGAACTCAAGGTTAAGAAGGTCTTTTAGAGACTTAGAGACATTGAGAAAATGATAACCATGATTAGAGTGTAGTTAAGAGGTGGTCAAGTTAAGCCTATTTAGAGACTTAGAGACTGAGGCTTGTCTCCAAGTCTCTAGATCTAACCATGGTCAAGGAAATCTCTTAGAGACTTAGAAACTAAGTAGTTTCCAAGTCTCCAAAAGGAACCAGGGTTAAAGGAGGAGTTCCAAGGCTAGTTTAGAGCAGCAAATCAGCATGCGACAAGTGTCAAAATCTGGTGCATTCTAGGGAAATAATGATTAAATTGCATTTTAAAATGAATTCATCTCAAAAAGAAAAGGGTTAAAAGGTGTGCAAGTTGAAAGATATCTAATGGTTGACTTAATGGCTTAAAAGGAAGATGCTCAACATCTAACCTATAAGCCATTAAGTTTGATTAACACTTGGCAGGATGAGATGAAATATGGGCAAAATAAAATATTAAAGTTAAATTTCATCTCATTTCAATAGTCCAACTATTGAAAAAGTAAATAAATTCAAACGCAAATATTTCAAACTGTTGAAAAAATTATGCACGGGAAGGCAAAGTTTGATTGATGTTTCAGAGGGCAAATTTTATTCAAAATATGAAGTATCATATATCATCGGAAAGGTCTCGGAATGATGATTCTGATTTTGCAGACCATTTGAGTCCAGATCATATCATATTTTTGCAGTTGTAGATATTTTTGGGAACAGACAGGTGTCGGTGACTAAATTTGTTTTTCCCATTCTCCTATATCTAGTTTTTTCTCCATTATAACAAGGATGTTGAAATTTATGTTGTTGGGTAGTATTCAGGCCTTTTTCTTGTTTTCTCTGAGTTTCTTTGTTTTGTAAATATGTTAAACCAGATGAATTTTCAATAAAGAAAAATGGAATCCCTGTTCAATTCTTGTTGATGTCTTAGTGTTTATGGTCTTGACTCTTGTGTGTCAGTTTGTAAGGCATTTTGATACACTGGCTATAAGGTAGTTGTGATCTTGTTTTTAAGTTTCTTTCAAGGAGAGAGTCAATCTTAAATACAAATTATGAGAATTTAAGGTTTATACATGAATCGGATGTCCAGGAATTAGAGTGAGAAGAGTGATTTGTAAGGCACTTCACTTGGTTTCTTTGTGTTCGGAGTTAGGGTTTTCTGGAGATGCATGTTTATTTGACTCTGTTGCCTAATAGATAAGGCACTGGTCTTTTGCTGGTTATGCAGTTTTGTTCATCAATAAATTATTCAAATAACTTTTAATTTTTTGTATGAGATCTTGAATGTTTATCTTTTGCATTCCGTGAATGTAAGAGTACATGTTAGTTTCTTTAAAGAAGAAATCCATGGGTTAGCCTGCCTGAGTCTAGAACTCGAAGAGAAGAAGGATTTTATCCTTGTCACATTGGCCATTTTCCTAGTTCTTAGCATATCATGTAGGTGGGATCCTGCATAAGATTTGTTGAGTTGAACTCCCATATCTTATAATTCTAAGAACTATCCACTGATTTTCATGTCTGCATAAAAGGTTTTAGTGAGAAAGTGTTTATGTATGCAGATTTAGTATGTTTTAGGTGCACCCGCCTGAGTGTGTGGAACTCAAAGTAGGAGGATCAAATCCTCATTAATTAGCCTTTTCTTGCCCCTCAATTTGTATGAAGAAGCATATTCATGTGAGTTGGACTAAGATCCCCACGTCTAGTTTGCATATTCTCTTTTAGAACTGAAGGATACAAGAAAAAATGCTAACACTTACCATAGTTAGGTTTATCTATACCCTTCAGATTTGTAGATATACCTAGATTATCTTAATGTTTTTGGGCATTAATAACACTTGCTACTATATCTTCATCCTCTTTTACTTCTTCCTCCTCTCTTATTTCTTTCATTATTATTTCACTTAAATATTTATTTTAACTTTCTTCTTTTGAAATTGTCTTGGGATTCTCAAAGTTTTTACCTATTCTTTCACTGTCAGAGATCTGAAAACGGGCCCAATATTTTGGTTCTTGAATCCCCAATTCTTCCCAGGATAGAGGATCACTCATGAATATTTGATCTGCTTCTTCTAAAGTGCTATGCATTCCATTCATAAGAATTGAATTAACTTCAATTGGAATATTCACCTTGTCAATTCCCTTTGGAGTATCAATAGCCTGCAGGGTATCTATACCAATGTCTTCAAATATATTTTTTCCATTAATTGGTGTTTGCCAAAATTTGGAATAGTTTTTCTTTCTGATAGTTGGGGAACATAAGGGGGGAATTATGTCCATCTTATCCATAGTTTTCTCAGCTAAGAGTGTCTCAGTTAACCCGGTGATTGGGCATATCAAAAAAATCTGCTGCCTTTCCTTGTCATAATGTTCTCCTTTATTCTCTGTTCTTTCTTCAATATGTAAGCTATCATTAGCAGACCATGAAGTTTGAATGCCTAATGGATAATCATTTATGGCTAAGGGGGTAAAATCCATATAGTTTTTCCTATCCTCATTGGGATAAAAATGGGGATGCATCTGTATAGCCAATGTGTGTTGTTGATCAACACAAATGCCTCTCTTTTTGTTTGTTTCTCCCATGTTTGCAGTTGAAAGGACTAAAAAAATATCCAAATGGGCATCAAAGGGAACCTGACCCCTATCTTGAAAATTAGTAGTCGTGTCTTTTACCTCATCCACCATCCCATCCAGATAGTCTTTGTGGGCTTCATCCCAGCTGAGAAGCTAATCACCAATTTCATCGTGTATCGAAAGGTCATTTATGAGTTGTCCATGAATTCCCAAGTTAGCTTTAATGACATTGAGAGATAAATTTTGGGACATACATTGGTCACATTTTTGAGTACTTATCTCATTTACTATGAGTACCTCTTCCTTATAATCCATGGCTATTATTGTATAGTTGTTGTCTTCTATCTCTTCCTTATCCTTGATTTGAGGTGAATATTTGTCTATTAAGTTTTTTTAATCAAGAGTTAAGTTGTCTATAATTTCTATAGGTTCTCCATCTTCTATGATGATCTCCTTGAATTTGATAAAAGGGGGGTTTTGAGAAGGATGAGTCTGAAACTTGTCTAGCCTAGCCACCATGCTAGGAACCAGATAAGAATGTTTTATTGAACCATATCCCCCTCACCAATGTTGTGGTTCAAGACTTTCTTATTGTAATTTCTACCTGAGGGAGAAAGGTCAACATCTACTATGATCTCACCTTCTTCAATATCATAGTTTTTGCTTTTAAATTTACTTGGAGAATAACACTGTTGAACTGTGTTGGTGTTTATATTATTTTGTTTATTGTTTGAAGAGAGGTCTAGATTAGGGTAAATAAGTGAGGGAAACCATTTCTCTAAATTTGAATTCCTATGAGTATGTACTATGTGTTTTATTTGTGTACCTGATGTCTGCAACACAATACTTCAATAAGTCATTATATTAGTGAAAAATAAAGAATAAGCAAGCAAATCAATCACTAAAAATGACTTATTGCTTCCTATCAAAGAGGAGTGTGAATAATGCTATAATTTCTCTGAGATTATGCATTTATCAGTGACATATACAACTTAGAATGGAAGATTCAAATGAAACTAGCCTATATTCTCAAGAAATGTTCATTTTAGTTCTAAAATTGAAGATTATAACAATGCAATGAAGAAATGAGCTAAAAAGCATGAATATCTCTAAGAATACTACTAGCATAAGTTTGTAAATTGAAAACTCAAATTAGGGGCCAATTGAGCTTAAAATTCATTCTATTTATAGAAGAATCTGGTGAATGAGAGGTTAGGATTGAAAGTGGAAGAGAGGTGGAGATTGAATCTTTGGTGATCCATGTGAGGTGATCCAAGTGATTTAACTCCCATTGGTTAGGGATTTGAATTTCCCTTTTTGCAAATGGAAATGTAGTTTAGGATTTATTTAATTTCCATTTATTAATTACTTTAGCCATGTTTTGATTTGTTTTGATTGAATTGATTTATTTTGATTTAATTGGCTAAGGCAATTGATTTGATTTAGTGATTAAATCACTTAGGAGATTAAATTTGATTTAATGAATTATACCAATAAATTGAAAAATTGTCTTGACATAATTAGGGGTATGATCATACTTAGGGAAAATAGGGTCTATGGTCAGAGAAGACCAAATTAGGGTGGTTACATTTGCCCCTCTTTGAATAGATGTGCAAGCAGCGCAATGATTTGAAGAAAGTTTTGATGTTGACTTCAGAAAGTTTGAGAATTTTGCACTTGATCGAACGAAATATCTGATGAGATCAGTCTCACACTTGATTGAACTAAACTGATAGAATTGACTTTGAACTTTATCGAACAAATTAAGGTCAATAATCAAAGATCTTAAAGATACCAATTCTGAACTTGGTTGCATTCAAAAATTGATAATACTGATTTCGAACGAAGGTTAGTACAAAGCTGTCAGGAGCTTAATAAGAATCTAAGAAAAGGAGACATAAGTTATCCAGCTTGTGAGAATCGAAGCCTTTAATCCAACAGGCCTGACTTAGTCAAGGAATTGTCATGCCTTTAGTTTTTTGATAACGGAGTTGTTTTAATGTTGTTTCAAGAAAGAATTTGATTGATTTAAGTGTGATCATGCCTCAGAAACAAAATCAAAGGAAAAAGAATAAATCCCTCTGTAAAATGATGTATCACTTGAACTAATTGATTGAATCAAGAAAGAATCAACTTAGAAGAAGTGGAAAAACAAAGGTGTGTTCAAAGAAAACATAATTTTACCAAGTTAATCACGTTAAAATGTGAGTTTTGAGTTTGATAAAATGATGTCTAACCAAGATTTATGATGAATAATGTGTCATTTGATGATATAAAACTCAGAAAACTGATTGTGTAAAGCATGTGAATCATTTTCGGAACATATGGAGCAATTCTGCATTTTTGGTAACTGTCATAAAAATTTTACTATGTTGTGTAGAATATCATCTGCCCGTTCGATTTAATTCCCAATTGATTAGAAAGAGAACAAAATAGTTTCAATTGTCTGGGAGGAGTTTTAGAGCTCCTAAATAGCTCAAAAATTCAAATATATAGCTCCATTTTCATTTTTTACCCATTCATTTTCACTTTCATCCTTGGTAATTTAGAGAGCTCTACAGAGAAGATGGTGGTCCCCGTGCATAAACATTGTTTTGAGCTTGGCCGTCGACATTAGTGTCAAGCTGACTACCCACCTCCGGTAAGTGCTCAAAAACCTACCTTTTCAAGTTTGCAATTTCCAGTTTTGTGCATTTATGTAGAAGTTATGAGCATTTTCTTTTTGAGTCGCTTCCCGCATTTAGGGTCGCATCCCATTAATCTTGAGTTACTTCCCATTTTCACCAGAAATCTCGGGTCACATCCTGTATTTTCAGAATCGCACTCCATTTTATGTATTTTGGTCAGTTTTTAGTATCCCCTGTTTTACATATTTTTTAAGAAGAGTGATGTTATTAATTTGTCCTTCATATTTTGTATATTGTATGTTATAAATCAATCTGTTAGTGATTATTATAATGTTGTCCTCATCCTTAAAACCAGGAGACATTCTAATTAGTAAATTGAATTCTTTCTTATCATTATGTTATATATCTACTCCTGAATATTCTCCTAAGGATGAGCCTATTCTTTCCAAAAAATGTGAATGTAAAATTTCTATAGGAAGATCAAGGATCAAAATCCATTTGGGGAAGTTCATGGAACTGGCTACATGTTCATTGACATTAGACTGCCAAGGAAATAAATTAATACTAAAACTTTTATAAAAACATAAGGGGGGACTGTAAAAGTTCTATTTTATCTTCAACCTTTTTACAATGAAGATAAACTAAACATGAGGTTAGGGAAAGAATACTTACATGTACCTAGCAGAATGAGTTTAGCCATTTGCCAAGATTAGGGTTTCTAGATATTGGCCCATTCTAATATGCAAAAACCCCATGGATCTGACATTCTTCACATCTATTTTCGCTAATAATATTTCTTATTTTAATGGTGTTTTCAAGCCAATGCTCAGAAAGTCAGGGTTCAAATTTACTACCTGGATTTGCTGCCCTATCCAAAGAGGATTCGGAAAGACAGAGGTCACCTTTTTTAGCAAAATATTTTTCTCCAAAGCCACCATAAGTTTATGGTTTTAAATTGTTCATGACACTGGTAGATTTGAGAGACTACCCATATTATTGATTCTGAGATTGAAAACCAAGCTTCCTCAACACCTTCTACATTGTGGGACTTGTTTTAACTTCCTTCTCTTTTCATTTGTTGATAGAGCATCCTTTATCACGCATATATGGAGGGATATAAGTTCTTTATCTTGAATCCATGTTATCATCTTGTAGAAGGGCAACTGATGTTGCTTCAATTTGTAAAACCTTTTGAGGATCAATGGGAGGGCGATGATGGGGAGGAGAGTACAAAGAAGACCAAGAATTCTCTCTAATCTTATTGGGGTCTAAGGTCTTAAAACTGTTACCAAGAGGTAAGGAAAAGAGGGAGGCCTGAACTGGTCTAGATAATCCTTTCTATTTTTTCCCAAATTGACGAGCCCTTCTAGAATTTTGACGATGAGCGGGAATCCACAGACTATCTAATAGGGGGTCATCTAGTAGAACTTCATTCAATTGTTCCCGAGGAACAGTCCTAGTTGAAACCCTAGGAGAAAAAAAAATTGGGATGACGGCTAAGGGCAAGCCAGAGAAAGTGTTACTAGAATAGGAGGTTGGACGCATGATGAACATACTTGCATATTTCATCCTAGCAAAGAAGTTTAATTGTAAGTCTAAAGAATCCACAAAGCAGATATGGTATCTCGTAGGGCCAGATCATAGCAGAGCCATTAATATAAAAAATTAAACCAACATAATAAATATTATATAATTAAAGTGAAGGAAACTGATTAATTAAATAGTTTAATTAATATTATAAGAAAATTAAATAATTATTTAATTATGAGAAGGGAGGGTAATGTTGATCTTTTAATTTAAATTAGAAGAATGATACAAATTAATTAAATAATTAAAATTATTCAAATAATTAAGAAGAAAGTTAGTAAAATTATTACTTGTAGGTGTAAGACAATTTTAGGTATCTACAACTATAATGAAAGACAATTTATTTTGGTTTCTTTTCCTTTTCTTCATTTTTTACTTTTCTCATTCAAAAGACATGTAAACTTGTCTCTAGATGGGTCCGCCATGGTAATCAATCTTTAATCTCTTTATTTACTTGGTACCTTGGTTGTATTTCCTCACTAAACAAAATTAATTTTAAAGTATGCAAAGTGAGGGAGGAAAGATATGCAAAATAGATCTTGAAATTTGGTATAACTCCTTAAGCATGAAATAAACTCTACACAACTAAATGAAATATTCTTGAAGCTTACACCCTAGAAATTAACCTATCATGAATGTAAAAGGAATAAATACCAATGAAAATATTTAGGAAGTGCACTAAGATTAGTCGGTAAGTTGTGTATGATCATATTAATTATTAAAGAATACAACCCTAAAAAATTATTGACAATGGTATATGAGAAAACAAAAATAGGTCTGTAATTATCAATAACTTTAATAAAACCAAAAACAATACCAAAACAAACAACCAAACATTAGGATGAAATGAAAATGAGATAGAACAAAACACACAATGAACATAAATGTTCTAATCTATCTTATTAGCACAATCCCAACAACTTGGGAATGTAGGAAGTAAAATGTCTATATCTTTTCTTCCCAACTATGTCCAATAAAAAGAGTTTTATGGTTGTAGTCCTAAACATTGTGAATTTATATTTAAATTTAAAAAATGAGGGGTTCAAACCACCTAGGCTAATAATCTATATGGTTTTTAAGAATGATTAAGAGTTAAGAAAGCTCACCATCCTCATGTTCTAGTCATAAGCATTTTTTTTTAATCCATGTAATTAAACTATTAAGAAGGTTTAGTTTTTAATTTTTTTCCCTAATGTTGAAACTAGCTTGGACTTTGAACTAAGAGACGATTCATATTTCTGGTTTCTAAATTATTTTTATTATTTTAGGTGACATAATAAAACTTTCATTTCCTTACAATTAAAATTTGAATAACAAAATTATGGCATAAAAAAATAGTTTAGAATCATTTTTCATCCTAATGTTCCTCCATTCAACTTGAAATGATCATTGAGTAAATAGTAGTCATCATTGCATATAATGAGTTTCCGTCGATAAAATATTTGTCAATATATTCATATTTTTCTACTAAATTTATATGTTGACTTATAAAATGATGATTCCTTATTTTCAAAATTGAAATGAATATAGTTACTATCAAGATTTATTTCATTAGGTGAGTCATTTAATCCTTACCTACAATTATATCTATTTCAATGATGATACCAAACTTTTTAGAATCAACATAATTTTTTCATTTTCAAACATTAGATTTTTCAAAATTTTGACATAACCCAAATCAAATTTATCAATTGCTTTATCAATTTGCTCATTTACAAAATCAAGATTATTATAAATGCTGAAGTTGAATAAGGATAAATTAGTTTACTCTTCCAACCAAAGTTTTTCATAAACTTCTTATGCATTTTATAGTTGAAGTTATCCAATTGGATGATTCCAATATTAGTTTTAAGATAAAGGAAATTAGCCTATTGAGTTTGTGAGTTTAGATAAGGATCCTATTTGGTGAATTAGTATATACAAATTTTAATTTCAAAACTTAATACAATTACTACATCTTACAATAACATTAAAACAAATATGCAAGAGATAAAGACAACCACACATCAACACATGATAACATCATATTTACATTGAAACCCATAAGGGAAAAGGGAAAAAATTAGTGATACCATTAGCCTTTCCTTCACTATAGAAAGAACACGACTCTCCACTTACAAATGTCTCAAAGCCCAAAATAAGTGTAAAAGAATTATTCCTAACAAATTCGATGAAGATATAGCTAAGGAAGTGGGTAAACTTATTTCAAGAGAGGATATATCTAATGCAATCTATCCTTCCAGAATGGTAAATCTCCTTGAGAATTAACTCTCAATTGAATTTTTTAAAGAAAACATGGAGTGGCTGGTAAATGATTGACTTGAGGTAAGTAAGGAAACAATTGGAAATGACTCCCTACATAGTAAAAGTAATAAAGGTATTATTAGGCTACTGCCAAAAGATCGAGACAAGAGTAATATAAAAAATTGCAGGCTCGTTACTCTATTAAATGTCTCTTACAAGATCTTTGCAAAAATAATAGCTATAAGATTAACAAATATTATCTTGATGATTGTTAACACAACACAATCTAATTTTATAAAGGGTAGGTACATCCTAGAAAATATTTGAATTAGTTGGGAAGGTTTGAATCGGGCAAAGAGAAATTCACAATATGTTAGTTTTCTGATATTGAACTTTGAAAAGGACTATGAATGAGTTAAGTGGTCATTTGTTCTCACCATTTTAGAGGTCATAGGATTTCATGAGACCTTCTAAAATATGGTTAGGATTATGTTTAGATCTATAAATGCATAAATTGATATCAATGGAAAATTAACTAATCCAATCCCACATAGAAGATTTATTAGGTAAGGTTGTCCATTTGCTCTGAACTTACTTGTTATTGCTTCTGAATCATTATACTATGCATTAAGAACTGAGTTACTTAGCTTAGAGCCATGAGGTATTGCTTTTCTTGATAACTCCACCTTACTCAATATTCATTTGGCTGATGAAACTGCTTTGTTTCCTACTCTCGACAAAGATAATATGTATGATATTTTCAAGGGATTGGACTTCTTTTGTCTTGCACCTAGATCCAAAATCTAAAAGATCAAATCCATTCTTTTGAGTTGGTATGATATTCCTCTTTATTGGTTTGGAGCTTTTGGTTGGAAATGTGGTGGCCCTAGAAATATTGTGATAAACCTAGGTGTAATACCCACCCCTAGGTTGCTTTCAGTTTTTAGTGTCGTACTCTTTTAGGCTATTGTTTCAGTTGGTTATGCCAGATTCTTTTGGGCTTTACTGTTGTGAGCATTTACCTTCTTAGATTAGTTGATTATGTATGGATTTATGATTCTATATCATTTGTTAGAAATAGATGATGTTTTATGATGATTATTTCTTATGCATTGTATTAGATGTATATGAGTACTTACCCCATACTTGCATGTGTATGGTTAGGTTACATGTTTATGTATGTATGGCGTGTTTGGTGTGGAAAAGGATGAAGATGTAGTTACTTGCATTTGCGAGATCCACACATTCGACCGATCCTTGTCATTTTTTGCTTGATATATTTTGGATGTACATGTGTGTTCTTGTTGTGACAGGTTTGCAGGTACAAGGCATTTGATGACATTAAGTTTTTCTATGAGTATACTTAAAGGAAAAAAATGACAAAGGTCATTAGTACAGGCATAACTGACAGAAAACAAGCATACCCGACGAGATGACAATGTCTATCATGAAAATGCTAAGTATAGTATTACCTGACGAACATTGACAAGAGTCAAACTGACGACAAGCATTACCGATGATACAATTTTGAGAACATCATCAATAGATTAGAAAAGGCATACCCGACAAAAAGTTCAATTAAGGGACACCGACGGAGTACAAAACTGACAGAACTGACAGAGTAGCCCGACCATCAGAACCGACAGTTAGTTACAGAACCCGCAAAAAGTGGATCTGACTTTACACATCAGATAAAATATTGTAATTCTATTTATAGAGTTTTTATTTGTTTTAAAGCTTTACTTGAGGCTCAAGTAAGCAAATTGTGAATGTTTTAAAGCATCCTAACAGATCTAAAATATATCTAACTAAAGATCAAGGTCAAGTTGTAAACCTTGGATCTAGATTTAATTTGAAAAGCGTGAATCAAGAATAGAGCTAGAAACTAGTATAAATAAATGTTCAATCATTTATAATGAATGAGACTTGTAATCAGTTGATAAATGATAGGAGCCATGGAGAGCATCTAAGCAGCAGAAGAGAATTCATGCAAAGTACAGAAATAGATCAATCAGTTATCAAGAACACATAAAGGCTACTGATGAGCAGACACAAGGTATCACTCAATAACTCAAGGTGATTACATTTACATTGTAAGATTTACAGGATTTATATCATATCATGTGTTATGTGTTATTTGTTTTGATGAATGTTTCGTGAATATTTACACATGTAAAGAACTTATATTATGATTTCACATACATATAGAAAGATGAACATATAAATAGGAATATAAATCTGATGACACAAAGGTTAATGGGTCAACCACATAAAAAGTTTTAGAGGTACTAATTCAACCCTCCCCTCTCAGTACATCATTCCAATAATTCCAACAATTGGTATCAGAGCTAAGTCTCTTTCTTGAAAAGCTTAAAGACTTAAGAGAAAAGATGAACACAATGGAAAAGTACAGACTAGACAAGACTATTGAGAATGAGCAATTGCAAATTCAGATTTACTATGAGCAGTATAAAGAGGCAAGAGTAAGCGTGAGAAAGTTTCTTGATGAAAGAAAGATCATGGCGACTAGGCTTAATGAAAAATATTGTCAAGAAGAGGAGATCCTAGATTACTTCAACTATGTTGAATCATCAACAAGAAAAGTGTCAGACACATTAGTAGAAGAGATCACAAGTCTACAATAAATCAATCTACATCTGACAGAGAAAATCAAAATGCTGCAAATCGATCAAGAGACTCAGATGGTAAAAATATTGATGTCATGAATGATTCAAGAAAAGTTGAATCAGAGAGAACACTGGCTATTGATGATAGGAGGAAAATAACAGAGAAGCTACAAGAAAAAGAATCAGAGATTCAAAGACTTACTGATCATCACCATGAGATTACCAACTAGATTATTCTTATGAGTCAAGAGGAAAATAGATTAAATACTGAACTCATTGAAAGAATAAAAATCGTCGGTGAGATAAGGGAAGAGAATGAGAAACAAAAGCATGAAGTCAAAATTCAGAATCAACACAATGAATTGATCAAGAAAGCTGAAGATAGCAATAAAAGAATGGATGATTTCCTTGATGGTCAAAGAAGAGTCAACAACTACACAAGAATAGGGAACACTAACAATGGAGAATCGTCTAATCAATCAAATCAAAGGAATGTTTATATGACTCCAAGGATCAAGAAGCTGTCATGCAATCACTATGGAAAACCAGGCCACACCTCAAACATTTGCAGAAACAAAATGAAAGGTATTCCTCAATCACAATCTACTTTCATTGGTAATTGTTATAAATGTCACAAGCAA
>MU227058.1:4897114-4925211 GCA_018584345.1 Thuja plicata
AAATGAAAGGTATTCCTCAATCACAATCTACTTTCATTGGTAATTGTTATAAATGTCACAAGCAAGGAAACAAGGCATATGAATGCAGATCCAAGATGACAAATCCAAAGAAGGAAACCTACATGGAAAAGTACTATCCTACCTACAAAATGAATGGACATACATATCAGGAATGTTGGAAAAAGAATAAGAAAGCATGGACACCAAAAGAACTTGATAATGGCTATAAACCAACATGAGAAGGTAACTCATATGTGTGGGGCTATAACACATGGGTAAATTGCATAGCATGTGGAAGGTATGGTCATATATCTGCCAACTGTATGATAAAATGGACTAGAAAACCATGAGGATGGTTCAATCCAGGTATGACATGTTTACATTGTCATAAGGTTGGACATGTGATAAAAGATTGCAAAGACCGACTGACAGAAACAAGCACTTATCCCAATGGAAACACCATTGATGACATTAAGAAGATGAGAAACAAGATGTGGATAAAAGTCACAAACACTGAAGGTGCTAGAACAAGTAATGCAAATGATGACGCCCCATCCAATGGATCTAGTGGCATCACTATCTCCAACTAAATTGCACAAGTATGGAACTGCATTATGACAAGTTATATTATGCATCAGTTTCATTTACACATTGATCATATAGAAAAAACTAGCATTACTGAAGATGCACTATATTGTTACTTGTAATATTATTGAAAAACAACTATTGGTTAATGGGTAAAAATTAGCATCGGTGAACACACAGAAAAGTTAACACTACCTACCAAAATGTATCGGTCATTACACAAAAGCCAAGTCGCTAAGTGTAAACCGACAGACATCGGTAATCCTTGAGCTGACAGAAGTTGTCGTTGCCATTTTACCAACAATCTTCGGTGAAGTCACCAAAGCTACTAGCAACCCCGACACTTTGCACCTACACCGACGATGTTACTTATGCCTCAACTAAAAAAACTCAATCTTTGTATACCGATGAATTGTTGGGCATTAATGACAACTTAGGGCACAAAAGTTATAAAAGCACGACGGAAGAACTCATTTTGCACCAGTGATTTTTGAGCAACCAAGCAGAGCTAAGTAGAGCGATTGGAGAGAAAATTGAAGTATGACCTCAGCAAGATTCCAACTCAACTCAAAGGATTTACGAGCGATCAAAGAGATTCAGTAAGTACCTACATTCACCGACCGCACTGTTTAAATTACGAAAAGCCCTAAAATTTTTTAAAATGATGACATCTATTTCTAGAGTTGAAAAGTTGAAAGAGGATAAAAAGAAAATGATCAATTTTATCAGCAGAGGCACTTTTGTTGAACCTAAATACAAGTTGCACCTAGAAATCGCATCACAACCTAATGATTCCGGAGCATTCTCCAGAATGCCACCTAGGGTTTTGCTGGTAGAGGACATAAGGTCCTATATACATTGCAAGATCTCAGAATTAGGAGATCTGGACCTAGATAATGCCTATAGGGAACTTTTTGATGAAGCTGGAAACCTAAAAGAAGAGAACAAGCATCTGGAAGTGAAAGGTCTCATGAATGCATTACACTTTCCTAGAGTTTTTAAGATAGAATGGATACAGATAGTTCTCAGTAGAATGCATAACTAAACATTATGGCTTAATAAGCCAAAATGAATAAAAAAGGATGTTATTCATGCAGTTAATGGATATCCTACAACCGACAAACCACAAGCTCACAAGCACCCATCCCTGAAGGAAGTGGAAAAGCTAACAGGTGCAAAATTAGACAAGAGAGGTCTCAAGGTTAACACTATCACCGATGAAGAACTCAAGTTTAGTGCATGTGTGGTAGGATACAAGATCTTCCAGGCCATCAAAATGAACATCATAGTAAGCACTACTATGAGCAAAACTTACAAGATCATCAAACAAGGAAAGAAGATGGATCTTGCAGAGATTTTTTTGAATCAACTTGAGGAGAACATGAACACCATAAGATCTTCAAGAACAAACACTTGTAAGTTTGGTTCCCTCGTTATGTGCATATTCTTTTACTTTGAAGAATACTTTCCTTCCATAGGCAAAGTAGTATGGGATACAAGCAAACCTGTAACCATATAGATATGTGAGCATATAGAGTCATTAGGTACAGACTTTGATGACCTAATGAATGAGTATTTCAAAGGTTTTAAGGAAAAGATGCAAGCTAGAACTAGGCTACCTGAAAGTTTGATAGAAGAATACAAAGATGGTATATGTTTTATGGTAGATACTAATTTGACCCATATCAAAACAGTAATACCTATGAAGTCTTGGCTATCACATTTAGAATATGAGATCAAAACAGGACAAGCCCCTAAGTGCATCAAGGCACTATTGAATGAACCAGTTGACAACAAGCAAGAAAGATTTGGCACTTATGAAGAAGCCAAACCAAAAATCAAGACAGATCTTGCTGTCAAGAAAATTATAAACAAGAAGAACAAAATGGTTAAAAAGTTAACCAAGAAATTTGCAGTTACTGAAGAAGGTGAAGAGGAAACAAAAGGAAAGGAGGAACAAACCAAAGGCTAGTCACCTATCGGTGAAGAAACAAAAAAGAATGATTCATAGGGTACATAATCAGATTCACCACCTCTACCTCCACCTCCACCTAAGAAAGCAAGAACAACAGCCACTTCAAGAACAAGAAGCAAAATTGCAAAGGAACCAACTCCTTCACCACTTAAGAAAGGTAAGGTGAGAACCTACAAGAGAAAACCGGTCTCACCAATAGAAATATAGACCAAAAGGAGGAAATGGGTTAGGAAAAAAGAGGAACTAGAAGACTCAGCTATGGATGAAGTTGACATAGATGTGCAAAAAGGGAAAGAACCTTTAATTCCAAAGACAATTGATGAAATCTGTAAGAACATCTCAGAATCATCATATATTTCTGATCCTAACATTAGGAAATGGTTAAAATTTAATCCAGATGATCAAAAAAAGATAGAAGAAGCTATTATAGTTAAAATGTGCAAACATCATTATGTTCCACTACAATTCTCAGAAAATGACGTTCCTAAGGAACTATCAGTGAGATTGCCTGCTAGATGGACATTTTCACTGCATCAGGAAAAAGAAATAAGAGAAAGAGTATGTGTTACTCTTATGCCTTTAGATTCAAAGAAGGAATAAATAAGTGAGATGACGAAGAAGTATGAAAAGAAGTTCTCACCTAAAATGAGAGCATACAAATTTCTCAAAGGGAAGCTAATAGATCTTGATAAGGGCAACATTAAAAAGTGGTGCAAGATACTTAACCAGCCCATTAAGAAAGCTAACCCGGAGAAGGAACACATTGTCATTAAGGATGCAAACAATGACTCATCAGTGAAATTGGACAAAGAAGAGAGTGAAAAAGTAGGCCACAAACATACTGAAGTTGTAGATGAGGAATGACCCGACACTACTCTTGACAAAACTCAGAGTGAAGAAAGTCAAAATCCACCAAGTCCAATTCATATTGACTTGAGTAATGAAGAAGACATTACCAAAGTAGATATGATAATAAAAGGTAACATAACTGATGATATCAATGATGAATCATGGTTGGATAACATTATCAATGACACTACATGAAAAAACCCTGTAGAAGAGGTGCAAAAAGATGAAGATATCAATGTTGCACAGGGCAATACCGACAAACAGGATACAACTATTGACACTGTAGAGGTCAATACATCGGCCAACATGAAAATTTTTATACAAGCTATTGACATTGAATCAAGTCAGGAGAAATCATCTAAGAGAGATGATGATATACCCATATACATGGGTAATGATAAAAATAAAGATGTATCAGATACTCAAAAAGATACAGATACATAGATGAAGGATGCAACCGACACTCAACAAGAGGTGTCTACTAAAAAATACAAAGGAGCAGATAATAAAATAGATGAAGCATTGAGAAAGGATGAAGAGAAAGAAAAGAGTGAAGAAGTCAAGCAGGATGAAAGCATGAAAGAAAAGGAAGATAAATCTGTTGATACACCCAAGGCCAATGAAGAGATGTCTTCACAAAACCAACTAGTAGACTCATAATAGAAACAAAAAGATGCCTCATCTTCCTAACCTTCACCTACCAAATTTATCCAATCTCAAGGTTTACAAATGGTAGTACACCAATCTACCTCCCTGCCAAAGAAAAAGAAGAAGAAAGTAATGAAGACAGATATCTTAGATGTAACACTTGATGAGGTAATTGAGATACCCTAGTGGGATGTATCCACTTTAGATACTGAAGCACTTCAAAATTTTGGAGTGATGTGTCAGAGAAAATCAATACACGAGAAGATGAAAAAGGCACATAGGGAAGCCCAAGCACTTGATAAGGCAAGGGACATTCTACATCAACTTGTTCCAGATATCAAAATAGAAAATGACATATCAGTCATGGAACAAATAGCAGTTCTTACCAACGCCATCACAAATCAAAATGTAGATGCAGAGAATGAAATGGAAGAACAAGCAAAAATGAAGTATCAACACAAACTAGTTGAGAAGATCAACCAAGAAGTGGCAAAGAACAAGGTAAAGCTCTATGAACTATCAAGTCAATTAGAACCTATGATTGTTGAATCTGCTACCTTAGAAATTGTGCACATTAGAAAACCTCACAAAATAAAATAGTGAAAAGTTGTCACAACTAGATTCAGATCTAACAGCTAGTGCACTAAGTTTAACCTCTGATGCAAACACAATAAATTTGCATCATGAAAAGATCACAGAGGTAAATAGATTGAGACAAGAGATATGGGATGCAGAGACACAATTAAGAAATGAGGTTACAGAGCTTCAAGCTCACATATTGCCAAACCTCACCACTCTGCAATAGCACATAACAGATGCACGAAATCTGATCTCAACCCCAGAAATGTTTGTAGTAGACAGCATATATGACATGCATGTGAGGATTACACTTGTGCACATGGCTATTGAGAATTTAAAGGAGAAATGGGAGAAAATGATGGAGGAAATCAAAGCCTCACACTCTCACATTTTTGATAAGTTGTAAGTACCTTTGCCCTCATTATCAAAAAAGGAGGAATGTATACATATGTACAATATACTTTAGAAAAAAAAAGGAAGGAATGTATACATATTTACAATATACTATATAAGGATATGTATAATGTATGTACAACAAGAATAGACATGTAAATAAACTTACACTTACCGGCATATGCATAGGGGGATTCATCTCATGACTAAGGAAGAAGTATATGTTAGAGTAATATTTAGTTTTCTTATTAATTAAATCATGTTGATTTAATTAGTTAAGTTATTACTCTTTAGTGCTTAAACTTTCTCTTAGGTGCATTAATAATTAATTCTTTTATTAATTATCAATGTGCAACCTAGCTTTTTTAGGCTTTAGGGTTTTTGTTCACCTTTATAGGTTGAACCTTGTAATTCTTTTTTCATTAATTCAGATTATAATTTCGCTCTCACATTTTGAGCAACTTCTGAGTTCTTCTTTTTCCCTCTTTTTGCTTCTCTCCTGTAACAGGTTATTTGCATGCAGGTATTCTTGCCAATTGTGGATTTATCCATCAAATCCTACATGGTATCAGAGCGACATTGTTGCTGCCTAGTCTAGTTTTTTGAAGTAGTGATTCAAGGGCAAAAACCATAGCTTTTTGGGATATTCTCTTCAATCTGAAAGAGACACATTTTTCTAGAGCACTTTGAGCAAAAATGGACTCCATCGCACTCAGAAGGCCCAGGAGATCACTTTTTCATATAAAGTTTGTCATTTTTGGCTATAGTGGCCTCTGGGAAAAATTTTCTCTCGACTCAAATTTTGAGGTGAAAAACATTCAAAAAAATAAAAAATAAAAAATAAAAAAAATTTGTTTTTTTACAAAAGTTTTTTCAAAAAATCAAAAATTACACTTTTTTCTAAAGTTTCTAAAAAGCTTTTTGTAAAGTTTTTTTTAAAAAAACTTTGAAAGAAAAGGTGCCTACCTTTTGGAAAGGTACAAATGTGTAGAATATGCAGGCAGTGATGTCATCTTTTGCAGGTCGACGTTTGGGCTTAAAATTGACGTCTACAAAATCGTCACAAAGTTTTTGACACTTCTTCAAAAAGGCAGCCTTCAATGTTTTGGCCATATCTTTTGCATACGGCGTCCGTTTTCAAAAAATGAAATATCATCAGAAAGCTCTTTCCAAGCCGGAGATGATGATGCTAGTTTTGTATGCATATTTGGCCATTTGAGTACCTATTTTTAGTGTCAAAGTTGCAGCTTTTGTTTCCCTCCTCCTTGCACCGGTTTTGATCTAAATGCAGTAAGGTCAGATTTCTCAGTTTGTTTTTCATTTAAAAGAGTTATCATGGGTTTTTCTTCTCACCCTTCAGTTATTATTTTGAAATGGAGTAATTATGAGTCATGGGCAAAGGGTATACTTAAACATTGTAGGTGGCTTAATATTTTTTCTTATTTGTATGATCTCATACCTGAACCAACCACTTCAAAGGGAAAATTAGCATGGGATATTATTAGAGATCACATAGTAGGACATATAGTGTCTAGTGTTGATCATGACACTGTGTTGGCTATATTAGGCATTGATTGTCCTCGCCCACTTTGGACACGTCTTTGGGAGATCTATGGAGACCATAATCTCTCTCCATTCCCAGAGGATCCTGCTTCAGATTGTCTCATACCCATTTCTTGGAGAGAGAATACACCCTTTGATCATGATACTTTAGAGGAGCTTGAGTATTTAGACACCCTTACATGTTCTGATGGATAAGAGGCTTGTCTCACAGTTCCCACTCTTCAGACTAAGACTTCATCAGCATCTCCTGTTGCTCCTGATTTTGTGTAGCAGAAAATCATACATCTTCTAGACATAGATACTTTGGACTCTTATGTTACAGACATATCTTTCTTGTTTGTTGAGTCTTATATTGCATATTTGGAGGATTATTTTGAGGACATTCATCTCCTCTACCTTGACAGTCAGGTTATCACTGTTTGCCCACCATTATCCGTGCATTCTGTGGTTGCATTTTAGGATTCTCCACATCAGTTTAGATTTGGCATCATTTGTTTCAGTTTAGACAAAGAGATTTTTTAGCATCCAATCATGGCACACATCCTGAGACAGATTGGTTCATCACTCTTCACAGGGTTTCTTCGACATTGTCCTTTGGATTCGTTTCTTCCCAAGGGGAGGAATATCATTTTCCGCTTTAGGATCTCCTTTTGGATTCTACATCAGGCATCTACCATTGTAATAGGAGTTTCTTCATTCTGGGGGGACTTTGGTATCTCATCCCTCTCTCATGGGGGGGCTGATTGTACTTATGGTCTTAAGAGAGTCTCTTGAGCCATTTCTTTTCTGCATTTTTCTATCTATTTTTGGAGAGGGGTTTTTCCCACTGGGTTTTCTTCTTTTTCTCTGGTTTACAGAGATTTCCTTGTATTGGGTACCTAATCAGGCCTTGTTGCCAGGACCCTTTTCCTGCTTTCATCGCTATGCTAGGTTAGCTTTCCCCCTGCGCTTAGCTTAAGGGGGGGTGTTAGAGTAATATTTAGTTTTCTTATTAATTAAATCATGTTGATTTAATTAGTTAAGTTATTACTCTTTAGTGCTTAAGCTTTCTCTTAGGTGCATTAATAATTAATTCTTTTATTAATTATTAATGTGCAACCTATCTTTTTTAGGCTTTAGGGTTTTTTTTCACCTTTATAGGCTGAATCTTGTAATTCTTTTTTCATTAATTCAGATTATAATTTCGCTCTCAAATTTTGAGCAACTTCTGAGTTCTTCTTTTTCCCTCTTTTTGCTTCTCTCCTATAACAGGTTATTTGCATGCAGGTATTCTTGGTAACTGTGGATTTATCCATCAAATCCTACAGTATACACAGGTGTACATACTAATACATCAAGTATATTGCACATATCAGTTTTGATACTAATGTCAAAGGGGGAGATTGATGACATTAAGTTTTTCCATAAGTATACTTAAAGGGAAAAACATGATAAAGGTCACCGGTATAGGCATAACCAACGGACAGCAAGCATAACCGATGAGATGACAATGTCTATCATGAAAATGCTAAGTATAGTATTACCCGACGAACATTGACAAGAGTCAAACTGACAACAAGAATTACCGACGATACAGTTTTGAGAACATCACCGACAGAGCAGAAAAGGCATACCTGACAAACAGTTCAATTAAGGGACACCAACGGAGTACAAAAATGACAGAACTGACAAAGCAGCCCGACCATCAGAACTGATAGTCAGTTACAGAACCCGAAAAAAGTGGATCTGACTTTACACGTCAGATAAAACATTGTAATTCTATTTATAGAGTTTTTTATTTTTTTTAAAGCTTTACTTGAGGGTCAAGCAAGCAAATTGTGAATGATTTAAAGCATCCTAATAGATCTAAAATATATCTAACTAAAGATCAAGGTCAAGTTGTAAACCTTGGATCTAGAGTTAATTTGAAAAGCGTGAATGAAGAATAGAGCTAGAAACAAGTATAAATAGATGTTCAATCATTTGTAATGAACGAGACTTGTAATCAGTTGATAAATGATAGTAGCCATGGAGAGCATCTAAGCAACAAAAGAGAATTCATGCAAAGTACATAAACAGATCAATCAATTATCAAGAACATAGAAAGGCTACCGACGAGAAGACACAAGGTATCACTCAATCACTCAAGGTGATTACATTTACATTGTAAGCTTTACAGGATATGTTATCAGCAATTAGAGATTGTATTCACTATCAGATCAACATTTATATTGTAGTTGCATTCTAACAAGTGCATCGCAACTAAAATCCTTTTGTAGAAGGTGGACTTAACAGTTCTTTGATAAATCTCTTAACAGAGTGCAGACCTAACGGTGTTGCTAAAGCTTCAAATGAAGTAGATCCTAACAGGTCTCCACTCTAATACTCTTAACATGGTATATCATCAGAAGTGATCAATTGTAAGCCTTTATCGGCTCCCTTCTTATCTGTAGATAGTGAAGTTTTGTGGGTAGACATCCCCACCACAGTTTTTACTTCCTAACAGGATTTTTCTATGATATCATATCATGTGTTATGTGTTATTTATTTTCATGAATGTTTCTTGAATGTTTACACATGTAAAGAACTTATATTATGATTTCACATACATGTAGAAAGATGAATAGATAAATAGGAATATACAAATCTGATGACACAAAGGTTAATGGGCTAACCACATAAAAAGTTTTATAGGTATTGATTCACCCCTCCCCTCTCAGTACATCATTCTAATAATTCCAATAGCATCGTCTTCCTTGAATTGGCAGGAGTGAGCATGCCCATAATACATCTCAAATGGTAAAGAGAGGAGTTAGCAATCAGACCCAAAACCCTAACCTAAACCTACTTTGTCCTACAATTGGGAAAGAATCAGTTTGTCTACCCTAACTGAATTCCTCCAAGGGATGTGAATTTGGGGATGCCTCCTAGTTGTTATGTTGTTTTGTTTTTCAGTGTCTTCTATTTGAGTGTCATTATTTGATTACTAAGATTATTTAATTGTCAGAATTAATTATATTCATGTTCATGTGATTGAATTAATTTGAAAATTAAATGTAGGGTATTTAATTAATATGATTAATTAAATACCTATGTTTAATTATTAAATTAGTTTGGAAATTAAATTGAATATTTAATTCAATTTTAAAATCGATAAAAGCTCTATTGACTTTTTGATTATATTTAATATATTTTTATAATTAATAAACCAATATTTGTATTTTTAGGAAAAGTGTTTTTTTGAATTATTTAATGGAAAAGTTTGCACATTTAAAGAGATCTTTATTTTGATTTAATTATTATTTTTAATTATGTTTTTTCTCAAAAAATAGGAAAACATGGAAAGTGTGTGTGTTTCTTTGTTTTATTGAAAATTAGGGTTTGAGTCTTTATGAAGTTATTTTCTGTCATTTTAGAAGTTACACACAGGTTTTGGATACAAGTTTTGAGAACTCTGGAATTTTGCTATCATTTTGTTGAAAATATTTTGCTTGAAGTTTTGGATTGGATTGGGAAAGAGATCGTTGCAGATGGTTTTTATTTT
The DNA here is from genome assembly GCA_018584345.1 of Thuja plicata. Taxonomy (NCBI): domain Eukaryota; kingdom Viridiplantae; phylum Streptophyta; class Pinopsida; order Cupressales; family Cupressaceae; genus Thuja; species Thuja plicata. The sequence continues at coordinate 4,907,230 of MU227058.1, forward strand.
GGATTCAACTGCAAAGATCGAATTGGAAAAGGATCAAGACTTTCGGCTTCAGAATCTTTGGTGCATATTTTCAGTGGTTGAGGTAGGGTTTGAATACCCACTTGCTTTATCCCTGTTCTTGAAAAAAAATGTGTCTTCGTGTCTGAATATCAATGCCTACTGATTAGCTCAGTTTATGTTTACTATATGTACAATAGGTTCTCAATAATTATTTTGATTCATTTGGAAAAACAAATAAACTAGGTTTCCTTGTTAGAAAACTAAACCCTAGAAAAGAAAACTTGAAACCAATTTTATTACTACAATGTAGGGTTTTTAGATGTTTTGATTTGAGAAGATTAGGTTGATTAGAAAATGGGGAAATTCATCTATGAAAGAAAATCATTGTTCAATTTGAACATTAGAAAAATCGGGAACTGTAATTGCCCTTCTATGCATTAGATAGAGTTATTAAAACAAATTTCATATAGTTCCCCATATTTTTCCTTTGAAAATTGGTGGAAATTAATTGCTTAATAATGTCGTACTTGCTGGTTTTTGAAAAAAAATACAGTCGTAATTTAAACCAGTTTAAAAATATATATATTATTGCTAAGGCTTTTGTTTATTTATATCTAAATATATTAAAAAAAAAGAAAAAAAATCAAATCAGGATTAAAAAGAGAAAAACAAAAAGGGGTTTCAAAAAAAATTTTAAATATTAAAAAAAATGTTTTTGTGGGGGGCGGTGGGAACCACCCACCTTCCCATGCGCCACCTTAGGATGTCATTGTATAATTTTTGTTTGGCGTGAGTGTTATTTGTTTGATCAAATACTTGTTTGCATTATGTTATGGGTTGGGATTTAGTTTTCACTAGAAAAGTCCACAGGCTTTGGGATGTGTTTTATGTGTTGCATCCTGATTATAATTCCGATTTGATTCTTTAAAACCCAACCCTTAACCTAGTTTAGTTGATGTTTATGTGTACTCTGAGTTGTGCTTTATATTTGATCGTTCCTGATGTTGAGAGGAACTGGATTTTGGGGTTTTATATTTATGTACCACTTTGGATCAGTAGGTGTGATCAACAAACCTAGGGTAGGTTATCTAGATGTGTAGTAGGGGGTGGCTTGCAATAATGTTTTGGGGCCCACAAGTGTTAGAATGTATATGAATAACTGGGGGGGTGAATCAGTTATCCTCGGGTCTATATGTACAAATTGAAACTTTATAGGACTTTAAACAACTCAGATCTGCTTAGAAGCAATAACATAAGTCAACAACATAAATATGTAGTTTACTGTTCAAATGTAATCAACTTGCGAAAACTTAACAATAAAACACAAAATAAACATTCACACAAGTTGACACCAGTATTTAACGTGGAAACCCAAATTGGGAAAAACCACCAATAACATGCTATCAACTTTTCACTCTTCTGAAGTGAGCTCTGCTAGGTGTCAACCCTGTTAAAGGTTACAAAACACATTGCTAAATGTGACCTGGTTAAAGGATTTAATCACCCTATCAGGAGTACCCTTGTTAGAGGTCTTAGAACATTCCACGTGAATGTCACCTTGCTCAAAGGATTTATAAAATGACTGTTAGGTCAACCTGGTTAAAGGATTTTTACTAATATAGTAGTTAGAAAGTAATCAACAGGTGTGATCTGATACATACAACTTACTTTGCAAATCCAGATCCTATTCAACTCTTATGCTAATTCACTAAGTGGCCTCCATCCTCATTTCAATATTCAGATCTGCTTGGATATCTGCCAAGCAATCACTTTCACAACTCTCTGCTTCTTTGTTCAGCCTTCTTTACTAGATCATGTCAATCAGTCAATTAACCATGCAATCCTCTTGCATACACTTAGCACATTCACCACTCTACTAGAATAACCCCTTGAGGTTATCTTATACCTCTTCATCTAGGTAAGATAAATCTTTGTCTCTTAATCAAGATCGTAGATCTTAGGTTAGGTCAGATCCAATAGATCTTTCCATGATTACATTTAATTTGTTTCTTCAAAGCAATCACTCATTAAATCTTGGATCCATGCATTAATTACGGTTACCTGTGCATTTAAATAGTGTGGACCAATCGTGCTTATCCTCAATTAACTTTACATATCCCAATAAATTTAATTATGTCGGCCAGAGATCTCTAATCTCAACATTTACCAAAATACTGATGCTCGGCCAACACTGTGTTCTTGCACTCAGCCATCACTATTTTCCTCGGCAATCTACTAGCGCTCGGTCGACACTAGAAATTATGCTCGACATACATTGGTGCTCAGTCGACACAAAATTCACTCGGCATATATTGTTCCCAGTAAACTGACATCTTGACTTAGTGTAATAGATAAACAACACATCACTTTGCCAATGTGCCAACTAATCAAGTACCCTTGTGATTTCCCATAACTCAACCATTTCACTCGGTCTTCTTGTTATCCTTACCTTCAAATCTTCTTCAACAATCAATATATATGGTACTCAAACAGATAGAAATAGTCTCACCAGTTAAGGTTTGACATCAATGACAATACAACAATTGTTTATATTGTAGATTTCCAACAATCTCCCTCTTTGGCATCGATGGCAACACTAAATAATAAAACAATAATTTTACAACCATAGTTACCATACAATCCAAAAAAAAATTATGCATGTGTTCCTTGATATGAACAAATCTTCATTAATGTCTTTAGCTTCATTCTGATTCTCATCTTGTAAAACATTTCTCCCTCTGTGTCTGTAATCACACTAAAATATTTCTATTTCTATTCATCTATAGACTCTCTCTTTCATTAAATTCTCCATTTTTCTCTAAGTATAGTAAATTTTCCTCTTTCAGTAAACTTCTCCCTCTTTGACAACAATTCCAAAGACATTGACATCTTCATCATGCAGATTCTTCTATTCTAACTCAATATCATGTTGTTCCTGTCATCTTGTTTATGAATAATCCTTTTTTTTGTCCTTGTTTGTCTTTCACAGCTTTAGGCAGCATCCTAAAGTGTGACTACATGTGCATCAATATGTCACATATTCTGAATATGATATTTGATGCAACAATACCATTCTGAACTAATTAGCCTTAGTTAGGGGAATTACCCCTAATTTACCTCGCAGATACTAATGAGCATTTTTGGGTAGTGCCTTTGTAAATATGTCTGCTAATTGTTCCTTAGTATTCACATATTCCAGTCTCACATCCTTGTGTTGAACTAGCTCCCTCAAGTAATGATACTTGATCTCTATATGCTTTGTCTTAGAGTGCATCACAGGGCTCTTAGAAATATTGATGGCACTCGTGTTATCACAATATATAAAAACTGGTTCTGTGATCTCCTCTTTCATACCTTTCAGTAGTATCTTCAACCACATAATATTAGAACAATTAACTGCTGCTACCACATATGCGGCTTCAGCTGTAGATTGTGAGGTGCAATTCTATTTCTTTCTTGTCCATGAAACCAATCTCTTTCCTAGAAGAAATGCTCCACTTGTGGTGCTTTTCCTATCATCCACATTTCCAGCCCAATCAGAGTCAATGTAAACTCTGAGCTCAAACTTATCATTCTTCTTGTAATACAGACCATATTCATCTGTTCCTTTCAAATATCTCAGAATTCTTTTTACTGCCATCATATGAGTTTCCTTGGGATTGGCAGAAAATATTTCAACAATTCCAACAACTAGAACAATATCAGGTTTGTTGTGTACAACATATTGCATCTTTCCTATCATTGACCTGTAAAGGGTTTGATTCACTTCTTTTGTATCATCATTTTTTGTTAACTTCTATCCAGTAGCCATGGGTGTACTCACTAGTTTTGATTCTTCCATTCCAAAAGTTTTTAGTATCTCCTTGACATATTTTGATTGAGTAATATAGATACCATTCTCCATTTGATATATTTGCAGGCCAACAAAGAATTTAATTTCACCAAACATAGACATCTCAAATTCAGTTTGCATCTCTTTTGCAAATGTTTGCCATAACACATCTTGTCCACCAAATATAATGTCATCAACAAAAAATTCAGCTAATAAAGTACATTTATTTTGCTCTATCTTCAAATATAGATTTTTGTTGTCATTGGTTCTTGCAAATCCAATCTTTATAAAATAATTGTGCAATCTTTCATACCATGCTCTTGGTGCTTGCTTCAGTCCATATAGTGCCTTGTGTAATCTACAAACCATTTTCCTCTTGCTTGGATCAAAAAATCCATTAGCTTGTTCAATGTACACTTCTTCTTATAATATTCCACTTAGAAATGTTGACTTTACATCCATCTGATAAACTTTAAAACCTTTGCAGGCTGCATATGCAAGTAATGTTCTGACTCCTTCCAATCTTGCAACTGGGGCGAATGTTTCTCCATAATCATTTCCTTCCTCTTGTGCATAACCCTTGCATAACAGTCTAGCTTTATTCCTTGTTACTTCTCCATGTTCAATCATCTTATTTCTGAATGCCCACTTAGTACCAATTACATTTTTGTCATTCGGCCTTGGTACAAGTGTCCAAGTCTTATTCCTCACAATCTGTTTAATCTCTTCATTCATAGCTTGTATCCATTCTTCATTTTCTAAGGCATCTTTTACTGTTTTAGGCTCAAAATCATATAACAAGCATGTACCGTCTCTCAACTTACTTCTTGTCATAACTGTAGAATCCTTCGGTCCTATGATTTGATCAGGTTTGTGGTGCCTCCTTACATACTTTGCTAGAGTAGGTTCTTGCTTTGCTTTGGATTCATTATCTTCATTCAATTCAGGTTGATTCTGTGTCTCGACATCTCCATCAGATAGCTCATCAAATACCTCTTGTTGTCCGACAGCCTCATTCTGTGACTTGGCATATGCTAGCTATTGTGCAGCAACCTCATTCTCAAGTTCAGGTAATACATTACAATCTTCCTCATCCAGATAGACAAATGATTTGTAACTTTCAGGTTCCTATGTGCTTTTTGCTTATGTATCAATTCTAACATTTGCACTTTCCACAATTTTCTTAGTGTTAGAATTCAAACACTTATATGCTTTACTCTTAGTTGAATATCCAAGAAATATGCCTTCCTCACCTTTAGCATCAAGTTTTCCATTTATGTTATCTTTCAATATGAAACATTTGCTTCCAAAAATTTTGAAATATCTTACATTAGGTGCATATCCATACCATAGCTCATAAGGTGTAGCATTAGTACCTTTCTTGACATGTACTATGTTCAGGGTATAGAATGTTGTACTCACAGCTTCTCTCCAATATTTTTGTGCAACATTTTTCTCCATCATTAGTATTCTGGCAGAGTCCATGATAGATTTGTTTCTTCTTTCAGCAATATCATTCTGTGGTGGTGTCCTGGGAGCAAGCATCTGTCTTTTTACACCTCAGTCATTGCAGAACATGTTAAACTCATTAGAAATAAACTCACCTCCTCGGTCAGATCTCAAACATTTCAGACTTTTGCCTGTCTCCTTTTCAACTTTTTCCAAGTACCACTTAAATAAATGGAATGCATTAGATTTTTCCTTAAGAAACATAACAGTTGTCATTCTAGAGTAATCATTAACAAATAGAATGAAATATCTATCTCCATAGTAACTTTTATCACCAATGGGACCACAAAGGTCAGTATGAGTCTTGCTTTTGAAACTAGATTTAGTCATTTTTCCCAATTGACATTGCTTACACATTACATTTTCAAGTTTCTTTAACTTAGGCAACCCTCTAACCTTTTTCAATTTTATTATGCTTACCAAGTTATCAAAGTTTACATGACACAACCTTTTATGCCATAACCAAACATCATTATATTGTACAAATGAGCATGTCTCATCAACTAAGTTGAGATAGAATAAGTTACCTTTTGTTTTCTCTCCACTTCCAACTAGTTCTCCAGTGGCATCATAGATCTTTGCCTTCTTGTGATGGAATTCAACTCTGTAACCAGAAGTATTTAGCTATGCAACACTAAATAAATTATAGTTAAGATCATCAACCCAATATACAATGTCACATCTGATCTTTTCATTCAAGTTAATTGATCCTTTCCCTTTAACAAGACATGGTGCATCATTACAAAATTTAACATAACTGCCATTGCACTGATCTAGGGTTTCAAATTTATGCTTGTCACTAGTCATGTGATGTGAACAACCACTTCCAATAATCCAATGGTCACCTTTACTGATATAAGAAATTAGTGCAATTTTCTCATCATCATCAGAATCATCTTTCATAGCAACATACAAAACTTCTATATCATTTTTATCAGAATTATCAGTTCCACTGTCAGAGGCTTCTTCAACTATATAGCAAGATTTCTTACCTTTGTCTTTGTAATCCTTATACTTTTTGAATTCTTGGTCATCCTTTCTATCTTTTTGCTTGTTGTCCCTTCTTTCATCTTTTTCATTCTTATCAGGACATCTAGCAACAATATGACCAACTTTGTTACATGAAAAACAAATGATAGGAAGTTTACCTTTGAATTTTCCTTTTCCTCAAGATAGTCTTTTTGCCATAAGTGCCTCAAGTTCTTCCAGATCATCATCTGTAGTGTCACTGTAACTTTTTACACATTTCTTTCCTTTCTTTGATTTGTTAAGGACCAAGTGGGATTTGAATGCAGAATCAATAGCTTGTGGAGTGTAGTTATCAAAATTTGACATCTCAAATGCAGTAAGTCTGCCTATCAGACCTTCTAAATTCAAATTATTATTAGGAGTACATCTCAAATCTTGAATTGTAGAGACTCTAATAGCATATACAGGAAGAAGATTTCTCAGTACCTTGCTCATAATGGTGTTATCATCAATGGTTCCATTAGCTTCTCTAATAGCATTCACAACTTCCTTTATCCTACCACAGTATTGAACTATATTTTATCCTTCTTGCATTTTCAATTCATCAAACTTACCTCCTAAACTTTCAGATTTGGCTCTCAGCACATTTGTATCTCCTCCATAGATGGTTGCTAGGGTATCCCACATCTGCTTTGCATTTTTATAGTTCTTTATGTCTTCAAATTCAGGATAGCTCAAGGATGATGTGATCTCCAACATTGCTTGATTGTGTTCATGTTTTTCTCTTAATTGTTCAGCAGTGAAAGGTGTAGTGCTATAGTCATGTTCAATATAGCGCTTAGTAGCATCACCAATACCAGCCAGATGTAATTTCATCAAACTCTGCCATGCAGGGAAGTTATCTTTGTTCAACTTTGGTACCTCCTTTTTATACATCTTGATCTTTTGCTCCAAGTACCTTCAAACTATTTTCAAGAGACCAAAGCTCTGATACCAATTGTTAGAATGTATATGAATAATTGAGAGGGGGGGTCAATCAGTTATCCTCAGGTCTATATGTACCAATTGAAACTTTATAGGACTTTAAACAATTTAGATCTGCTCGGTAGCAATAGCATAAGTCAACAACATAAATATGCAGTTTACTGTTCAAATGTAATCAGCTTGTAGAAACTTAATAGTAAAACACAACATAAACATTCACACAAGTTGACACTAGTATTTAATGTGGAAACCCAAATTGGGAAAAACCACCAATAACATGCTATCAAGTTTTCACTCTTCTGAAGTGAACTGTGCTAGGAGCCAACCCTGTTAAAGGTTACAAAATAGATTGCTAAATGTGACCTGGTTAAAAGATTTAATCACCCTGTCAGGAGTGTCATTTTTAGAGGTCTTAGAACATTCCACCTGAATGTCACCTTGCTCAAAGGGTTTATACAATGACTGTTAGGTCAACCTAGTTAAAGGATTTTTACTAATACAATGGTTAGAAAGTAATCAGCAGGTCTGATATGATACTTACAACTTACTTTGCAAATCCAGATCCTATTCAGCTCTTATGCTATTTCACTGAGTGGCCTCCATTTTCATCTCAATCTTTAGATCTGCTTGGAAATCTATCAAGCAATCACTTTTTCAACTCTTTGCTTCTGTATTAAGCCTTCTTTGCTAGATCATGCCAATCAATCAATTAACCATGCAATCCTCTTGCATACACTTAACACATTCACCTCTATGCTAGAATAACCCCTTGAGGTTATCTTATACCTCTTAATCTAGGTAAAATAAATCTTTACCGCTTAATCAAGATCGTAGATCTTAGGTTAGGTCAGATCCAACGGATCTTTCCATCATTACATTTAATTTATTTCTCCAAATCAATCACTAATTAAATCTTGGATCCAGGCATTAATTACGGTTATCCATGCATTTAAATAGTGTGGACCAATCATTCTTATCCTTAATTAACTTTACATATCCAAATAAATTCAATTATGTCGGCCAGAGATCTCTAATCTCAACATTTACCAAAATACTGTTTCTCGGCCAACACTGTGTTCTTCCACTCGATCATCACTATTTTCCTCAAGAATTTACTGGTGCTCAGTCAACACTAGAAATTATGCTTGGCATACACTAGTGCTCGGTTGACACAAAATTCACTCGGCATATATTGTTCCCAGTAAACTGACATCTTGACTTAGTGTAATAGATAAACAACACATCACTTTGCCAATGTGCCAACTGATCAAGTACCCTTGTGATTTCCCATAACTCAACCATTTCACTCAGTCTTCTTATTTTCCTTGCCTTCAAATCTTCTTCAACAATCAATAGATATGGTACTCAAATAGATAGCAATAGTTTCACCAGTTAAGGTTTGACATCAATGACAAAACAACAATTGTTTACATTGTAGCTTTCCAACAACAAGTGGCTGCCAGGATCACTTATTGCAAGTTTCTTTATCCAGTGATAAAATTAAACATATTAAGGGACTTAAAATGAATTAATAAGATAAATTTCTTCCCACATACTTGAGTACTTGTATAGACTAAGATGGAGTGTTGAGAAGATGCTTTCCACCTTGCGAGGTGTGAGTCTGGCATAATTAATGACTTCGTCTGTCTGAGAGGTCATTTATACCATATATGGTCACTTAAATGCTAGGGTCCTGAGAGACTATTGGGCTAAGACTTTAGGGTTAGACATATATGATGACACCTTCCTATACACAGTCTAGGTTTCCTACGTGTGTCAATTTCCTCTGGTTTAGTGAGTCATACCTCATAGCTTGATTTGTACACCTTGAGTTAGTGAGCTTTCAGGATCCCTTTGCTTAGATGATCCTTTATTTCAGTTTGATATCTGAGTGGGGTCTTCTTGTTATCTCCTCAGCATGGTGGGGTGGACTATTACAGTTCCACATGGACAGGTGGTAGTGATTCTTTACCATTTTGAGATTTTACGTTCATGTGCCAGTGTTGGATGTACCTTGGTTCGGTTATACTTATCTTGCTCTGATGGAGGTTTTGATCTTATCATTTCTTTATTGTACATTTATTTATCGTATCACATGTGATACTTGATTTTGGATAACTATAATCTTATTGTATTAAGTGATTACCACATACCCTGCAACATGTTCAGAGGATGTAGGTTTGATGTATACCTTGTGGTATCAATTGTAGTCTTGTAATTATATCATTGATGTTATTATGTAATCTATTTTTAATAATGAGAATCTTTTGTTATGGTTATCTCATTGAGTTTTGGTCTTATGTAATTCTACATCATGGAACCCTTGCATTTTTTAATCTATGCTTTTATGTGTTCACGTGAGTAAATGGTAATTGCTTCCGCTTTATTGTATGTTCTTGTTGTAAACTTTAAAAAAAATATTCTGCAAACATAGTATCATGTTTAGGTTAATTCCTCTTGGGTTTGATGACATTAATTTTCCATTAGTCTGCAAACAACACTTTCGGTAAGCATACACCGAAAGATAGGACAAAGAGAAAACCGAAAATGAAGATAAAAGAGATCACCAAAAATGGCTAAGTACAAAGAAAACTGACGACACAATTTTGTGTGTACACCAAAAATGCAAAGTTAGAAGGATAAAGAGGAACCCAACATGCAGGATATAGTGCAACCCAAGAGACAGTTAAAGAGAAAACTGAGAGAACAGTTTAAGCAAGGAACCCTAAAGACAGTCAACTGACTTCAAAGCATAACCGACCGTCAAAAACTGAAAGTTAGTTGCAGCCCACAAAAAGTGGATCTGACCTCCATGTCAGATAAAATAGTCTTATTTGATTTATAGAATCTTGATTTTTTTTTTAAAACCATTTCTTTAGGGACAAGAAACATGAATGTAAGTGCTTTAATCAGTCTAACTGATTTAAGACACATAGACTACAAGATCAAGGTAAAGTTGTAAACATGATCTTAGAGTTAACATTGTTTTATGTGAAGCTTGATGAAGTCAATCCATCTTATAAATAGATGATGTAATCATTCATTATACATGTGTGAATATAGAAGTGAGGATGAATGAAGCCTATGAGCACATCTATGGATCAGATTGAAAGTTTCAAGAACCAGAGCAACAAAAGGTGAATTTGGTTAGCAAGAACCAAGAATAGAGGCTACCGAGAATCAGAGGTATTATTCAATCACATTAGGTGATATATTTATTTATGTAATCTTAAATGGATCTGAATCAGCAATTGGTGATTGCATATATCAAGTCAAATTGTAATTTTCTATCATTCTAACAAGTGAAGCAAATTTTAAAAATCCTTTCAAGGAAGGTGGATTTAACAGTCCAACTATAAATCTCTTAACCGAGTGCACACTCAATAGTGTTGCTAAAGCTCTTAACTGAGTAGACTTTAATAGGTCTCCATAGATACTCTTAACTGGGTAGATCATCAAAAGTGATCAAATTGTAAGCCTTAACCGGCCCCTTCCAATCTGTAGATAGTGAAGATTTTGTGGATGCCATCCCCACCGCAGTTTTTACTTCCTAACAGGAGTTTTCTACGATATCATATCTTGTGTTATGTGTCAATTACTTTCATGAATGTTTCTATGAATGTTCACGTGTATGTTAAGTTTATGAATTGATATATCTTACATCAAGATAGTATAGATCAGATGGTTAGATAAACAATTGATTACACAAAGGTTAATTGATTAAAGGATATAAAAGTTTTAGAGGTACTGATTCACCCCTCCCCTCTTAGTACACACTTACCATTAATTCCAACAATTGGTATCAGAGCCAAGTCTCTTCTTTGGAAAATCTTAAACGCTTAAGAGAAAAGATCATACAATGGAGAAGTACAAACTTGACAAGAATATTGAAAATAAGAAGCTAGAAATTCATATGTTCAATGAGCAGTATAAAGAAGCTAGAATCAATATGAAATAGATGTTAGATGAAAGAAATATTGTGGCATCTTTTTGTAATGAGACAGATTATCATGAGGAAGAGATACTAGATTTCTTTGAGTCTTCAGGATCAACTACAAGCAAAGCATTAGACACATTAGAAGAAAGCATCACAAGCCTAACTGAAATCAATCAACATCTGGATGGACAAGTAAAATCTTTGTAAATCGGTCAAGAGACATAGATGGTAAGGATGATTGATGTCATGAAAAATGCTAGACAAGATGAGAAAGAAAGAACACTAGCTATTGATGATAGAAGAAAGATTATAGAAAAGCTACAAGAGAAAGAGTCTGAAATACAGAAACTCACAGAGCATCACCATGAGATTACAAATCAGATTATTCTTATGAGTCAAGAGGCAAACATAATAAATGTTGAACTCATTGAAAGAATAGAAGCTATCGATGAGCTAAGGGATGAAAATCAAAAGTTGAAACATGAAATAATAATTCAGTAGTAGCATAATGAAAATATCAAGAAAGTTGAAGAAAGCAATAAAAGAATGGATGATTTTCTTGAAGGACAATGAAGAGTCAACAACAACACCAGTCTAGGTGTTACCGAGAATGGAGAATCATCAAATCAAGTTGAGCCAAAGAATGTCCATGAAAATCCAAGACTAAGAAAGCTGACATACAATCATTATGGAAAGCAAGTCCACACATTAAATGTATGCAGAGGCAAAATGAAAGGTATTCCTAAATCTACATCTTCATTCATAGGATTTTGTTATAAATGTAACAAGAAAGGACATAAAGCATATGAATGTAAGTCTGAAATGAAACAACCAATGAAGGAAACCTACATGGAAAAATACAGTCCTACTTGCAAAATGAATGGACACACAACTCTTGAATACTGGAAAAAGAAAAGGCAAGCATGGAAGCCTAAAGGTCAAGAAACTCCCTATCAACCAAAAAGAGTCGGTAATCAGTATGTATGGAATTACAACACTTGGACAAACTGTACAACATGTGGAAGATTTAGCCACATTGCTGCAAACTGTATGAGACAGTGGACAAGAAAGTCTAGAGGATGGACTAACCCCAAAATGGCATGCTTATACTGTCATAAAGTTAGTCATCTCAAGAAATCCTGCAGAGGCTGAATGACAGAGACCAGTACATATCCCAATGGAAATAACATTGAAGACATCCAGAGTGCAAGAGACAAAATGTGGATAAAATCTTCAAAAAATGATGAAGCTAGACTGAGAAATGCAAATGGTGACACCCCATCCACTGGATCTGGTGACATCACCACCCCCACCTAAGAAGAACAATTAAGTATGGAAATGAATTACCACAAGTTATCATTTTACATCTGTTCCATAATATGTTGATGAAATTCCAAATTAGCATAAGTAAAGATGCATCATGGTATTACTTGTTAAAATATGTGATAACTATGCTATCGGGTAATACATACCAAAATCTGTCGGTATACACTCAAAGTTAAAACTGCCCACACTTACCAAGAATCATCGGTTAACATGAGAAAGCAAAGTTGCTAGTGTAAACCAAGACTTGTCGGTAACCAAGAAAAGTGAACAAGTTGTTTTCAACACTAAAACACGTCGGTAAAAGCAAGAGGTATAAGGAATACCCTGAAATATCATATTAACACTGAAAAGGGAAGTTAATGTCTTAATTGATGAACTCTGTCTTCACACACCAAGGAGTAGGTAAGCATTAATGACTCATTTTTTAGGGCAAAAAACTATAAAAAGGTGATGGAAGGGTCTCATTGTTCACCACAACCAAAGCAGAACAACGAAAGCAAATTTTGTGCAAACAACGATAGGATCACAGAGCAACTGCAACTCGACACGGTGCACTCCAGGAAAATTAGAAATCACTACTATTGTAAATAGTAAGTTCTATGACAACTGCCAACTCTATTTTACACATTTCTCAGAAAGTCTTAAATCTGAAAAAATGGCCACGACTTCAAATACCACCAAATCGAAGAACACCAAGAAGGATGAGGTCAAGCTCATCAAGAATTCTACATGTGAGGAACCCCACTACAATATTTACCCTGAGGTTGCCTCACAAGCCAACAATGTTGGAGCATTCTCACGAATATAAGCTAGGGTTTTTCTCGTCGAAGACATGCAAGCATATATCCACTGCAAGATTGCAAAAATCAGCAACTTGGAGGTAGAACAAGCTTGCAAGAAGCTATGCAATGAAGATGGAACCATAAAAGATGAACATAAACACATAGACATGAAAGGGATCACTAATTCCCTACTATTCCTGAAGGTATTCAAAATCGAATGGATTTGGTTAGTACTGAGCTGAATGCACAATCACAAACTATGACAGGATGAATCGAAGATGATAACTCGAGATGTTATCCATGCAGTCACCGGTTACCCTGTAATCGAAAAGGGTAAAAGCATTGAAGCACCCACCCAAGGTTGAGATTGAAAAGAATACAGGAGCCAAATGGGATGGAAAAGGATTGAAGGTATCCACTATTACCGATGATGAGATGAAATTTAGAGCATGTGTCCTAGGCTAAAAATTCTTTCAAGTTAGCAGGATGAACAACATAGCATCTGGTGCAGTAGACACAACATACAAGATTGTGAAGAAGGGAACTTAGTTGGATTTATCTAAACTTTTATTGAACTAGTTAGAAGAGAATTTGAAGACTATAAGAAATGAAAAAACAAATACATGAAAGTTTGGCTGACTTATCATGTGTATTTTGTTCTACTTTCAAGAAACATTTCCATCAGTAGGAGATGTATAATGGGATTCCACAAAACTAGTCACCATGCAGATCAGTGAACACATAACCTCACTGGGAGACAATTTTGAAATAGTCATGGATGAATACTTTACTGTATTCAAAGACCGAATGCAGAGGAGGGTAAGGATCCCTGAGCAACTCATTGAGAAGTTTAAAGATGAAATATGTTTCATGGTTGATACAAACCATACTTCTATCAAACTTGGTGTACCAAGGACAACATGAATACAACCATTAGAATATGAGATAAATATTGATCAAGCATCTAAAGAAATTGATGCATTGATAAATGAACCATTAGATAAGAAACAACCTAAGTTTGGAACTTATGAGGAGGCCAAATCAAGAATCAAATTTGGCCTGGTTGTAAAGAAAATTGTCAGGAAAAATGACAAAATGGTCAAGAACCTCAAGAAAATACTGTCGGCAATAGAGGAAGAAATTGAACAGGAAGAAGAAGCTAAAAAGGGGGAAGATACCAAAGGACAACTACCTATCAGGAAAGCTGAAGAAAAGAATGAATGTGTGGCCACAAAATCATATTCACCACCTCCTCCACCAACTAAGAAGCCAAGAACCACAGCTGCTTCTAGAACAAGAAGCCAAACAACTAAGGATTCAAGTCCTTCACCATTGAAGAAAGGACAAGTAAGAACCTACAAGAGGAAATCGGCCACACCAAAAAGAGGGCCAAACAAAAGAATAAGGAAGCTCATCAGAGCCAGAGAAGACATCAAAGACACCGAACAAGATGAAGGTGTACAAATAGAAAAGTTTAAAGTTCCAGAAAGTATTGATGAGGTATGCAAATCTATTGCAAATTCAGGATCTATCACAGATTAGAAGATGGTTGAAATTGGATCCAGGAGATCAGAACAAATTCGAAGATGTCATCATTGCAAAGATGTACAAATTCAAGTATGTACTGATGTTGTTTGAAGGTAATAATATACCAAGGGAACTCTTGGACAACCTATATGCTAGATGGACATTTGCCTTAAAGAATGAGAAGGAGATAAGAGAAAGAGTACTTGTTACTCTCATGCCTTCTGAATCCAAGAAGGAAGAAATTGATGAAATGATGGAGAACCATAAAAAGGAATTCTTACCCAAGTTGAGAGCCTACAAATTTCTTGAAGGGAGGCTTATAGAGCTTGAACAAGAAAGTCATAAGACATGGAGTAAAATACTCAATAGACCTATTGAGGAAGCTAGCCCCGAGAAAGACCTACAATAGAAAGATGTTAATAAGGCAACTCAAGAACATATATTAATCAAAGATGCAGAAGATGACACATCAGTTGAGTTAGACAAGGAAGAACAAGACACAACCAACAACAAAAATATGGATGTTGCAGATGAAACATGGCCTGACACAACCAAGGACACCATTATGGATAACACTATCATTGACATAACCGATGATCCAGCAGAAGAAGTAAAGAAAGATGAAGATGTCAATATTACCAAGGACACAACTGATGAGTAGGACATGACATTTGATACTGCACAGGTGAACATACTAGGCAATATGCCAATATTGATACAAGCCATCAATATTCTGCAAGAAATAGACAAGTGACCTGAAAAAGATTTAATCATTCCTAAGGATGCAGGGGATGAAGGAAAGAAAGACAACATCGATGATCAGAAGGACATCAGAGATACTCATATTGTAGCCAAAACTAACAAGGTTACAGGAGGAGATACAAAGAAAATAGATGGAGACACAACTGAGAAGGATGCATAAACAAAGACAAATGAAGTACATAAGGACACCGATGAAGGAGAAAAACCCAAAGATGGCACTCCTAAGGATACCAAAAAAGTAGCTACCAACAATGTAAAGGTTGATGTGGAGACGTCTACAGAAAACTGACAAGTTGACACTGAAACAAAGCAGCAAAAAGAGGCAACACCAAAAATCACTTCATCAAGCACAATAGACAAAGCTGAGAAATTGGCAATGGTTCTACATTCAAGTGCAACTCAAAAGAAGAAGAAGAAATCCAAGAAGAATAAGTTGGAAGTCACTTTAGATGAAATCATTGAGATACCCAAATATGACCCAACTACACTTGATTATGAAGCATTGAAAGAATACAATGAAATATGCCAAAGGAAGGCATTACAGGAGAAGCCGAGGAAACAACACCGAGACTCCATGGTACTAGAAACAACTAGGGAAATCTTGCACTAGATTGTACCCAATGTTGATGTTGATCAGAATAAACCAATACTTGATCAAATATCCACTCTCACCAAAGTGATTACAACATAGAACATTGATGTAGAGAAGGAAATAGAAGAGAGCAGAGCAGAAGTACAAGCAGAAACTTGTTGAGAACATCAGCCAAGAAGTGGCAGTTAACAAGGTAAAGCTTTTAGAATTCATAAATGAATTAGATCTAATTATCACTGAAGCTATTTCCTTGATTCAACAACTAGGCACACTAGAAAAGTTCACTAAAGAGCATAGTAAAAATATAGCAAAGTTAGATTCTGATCTAGCTAATAGTGCTAACAACTTAACCATCAGAGACAATGCAATTAAGTTGCATTATGAAAATATTATCAAGACCAAATCTAACACTGCTTCAACAACACATCAGTTCAACAAGGCAACTGATAGAAACCCCTAAGATGTCTATAGCAGAAAACATCTACGATATGCATCCCAAGATCACACTCGAGCACATGGCCCTAGAGAACTTGAAGGAAAAATGGGAGAAGATGATGGAAGACATGAAGTCTTCACACTCTCACATTTTTGATAAACTATAAGGTATACACCTTTTCCCTTAATAACAAAAAAAGGGGAAAATGATATGTATATATATTTTACAGGGGGAATTTATGATATGTATAGATAGGCAGGAAACTATACGGTACTACCAAAAAAAGGGAAAATAATGATATACCGACATATACATAGGGGGAGTCATGAAATGACTAAGGATTATATCTGTTGTATATACTTAACATTTTGTTAGTATTTTTCACATATCAGTTTTTTATACTAATGTCAAAGGGGGAGATTGATGACATTAATTTGCCATTAGTATGCAAACAACACTTTCGGTAAGCATACACCGAAAGATAGGACAAAGAGCGAACCGAAAAATGAAGATACAAGAGATCACCAAAAATGGCTAAGTACAAAGAAAACCGATGACACAATTTTGTGTGTACATCAAAAAGAAAAGTCAGAAGGATAAAGAGGAACCCGATGTGCAGGATATAGTGCAACTCGAGAGATAGTTAAAGAGAAAACCAAGAGAAAAATTCAAGCAAGGAACCTGAAAGATAGCCAAATGACTTCAGAGCATAACCGACCATCAGAAACCGAAAGTCAGTTGCAGCCCGCAAAAAGTGGATCTGACCTCCACGTCAGATAAAACAATATTATTCTATTTATAGAATCTTGATTTTTTTTAAAAACCATTTCTTTAGGGACAACAAAAATTAATGTAAGTGCTTTAATTAGTCTAACTGATTTAAGACACATAGACTAGGAGATCAAGGTAAAGTTGTAAACCTGGTCTTAGAGTTAACATTATTTTACGTGAAACTTGATGAAGTCAATCCATCTTATAAATAGATGATGCAATCATTCATTATACATGTGTGAATATAGAAGTGAGGATGAATGAAGCCTACAAGCACATCTATGGATCAGATTGAAATTTTCAAGAACTAGAACAACAAAAGGTGAATTTGGTTAGCAAGAACCAAGAACAGCAGCTATCGAGAATCAGAGGTATTATTCAATCACATTAGGTGATATATTTATTTATGTAATCTTAAATGGATCTGCATCAGCAATAGGAGATTGCATATACCAAGTCAAATTGTAATTTTCTATCATTCTAACAAGTGAAGCAAAGTGTAAAAATCCTTTCAAGGAAGGTGGATTTAACAGTCCAACTATAAATCTCTTAACC
>MU227058.1:4925261-4946113 GCA_018584345.1 Thuja plicata
CTATCATTCTAACAAGTGAAGCAAAGTGTAAAAATCCTTTCAAGGAAGGTGGATTTAACAGTCCAACTATAAATCTCTTAACCGAGTGCACACTCAATAGTGTTGCTAAAGCTCTTAACCAAGTAGAATTTAAAAGGTCTCCACAAATACTCTTAAATGGGTAGATCATCAGAAGTGATCAAATTGTAAGCCTTAACTAGCCCCTTCCAATATGCAGATAGTGAAGATTTTGTGGGTGCCATCCCCACCGCAGTTTTTACTTCCTAACAAGAGTTTTCTGTAATATCACATCTTGTGTAATGTGTCAATTACTTTCATGAATGTTTCTATGAATGTTCACATGTATGTTAAGTTTATGAATTGATATATCTTACATCAAGATAGTATAGATTGGATCGTTGGATAAACAATTGATTACACAAAGGTTAATTGATTAAAGGATACAAAAGTTTTAGAGGTACTGATTCAACCCTCCCCTCTCAGTACACACTTCCCATTAATTCCCATAGGGTTCCTTGGCAGGGCGTTACAATAGGCATCCCATTCTCTATTTGTCCCTTGCTGCATAGCTTTGTGGAATTGGATGTTCTCTAAAATAGGAAGAAAATTGTGTAGTCGAGATATATAGTACTTATCCCTATCTAGTTGAGTTCAAGTTTTCCAAAATATTCTTTCCTCGTACTCCATTTTATATGCATAAGATTGGTTCTTTGTTAGATATCAAGTTAATAAAGTTCAAAAAACCATAAGATAGTTTATTTTATTGGTTGGTAGAGAAAAAAGAAAAAAACATGCAATCAAATTGAAGTGGTTGTTATCATAGCAAGGATATTGTGGGCTCAACATTGAAAGATCTTAGAATACAAAGCATTGTGTTAGCCTCTAAATGAATTGTAAAATCTATGGATAACACTTAGCCTTGGAAAGTTCTATTAGGGAAGAATATTCAAGAAGCAATTCCAACAAATGCAAGACAATGAAGAATATTCATAAATATGATATCCTTCTTGGGAGATTCAATGTTGTTCCTTCGAGATCATGTATTTTTTATTTCATCTAGAAGGCCTGAGAGATTTACAGAAATATGATTCAAGGAAATGAGGTAATTGACAATCAAAATAATGAAATATATGGCTTTCGATCTATAAGATTTAGCTATGGAGAAAGCCACCCAATATCTAGAGGCCTAATAGAAAGCACAAGAACAAGAGAGAATCAATATAACAAGAATAAATTTCATTCTCATCAAGAATTCAATAGAACAAAATAAAGGAATTCATTGAATTGAATAAATTTAATTGAATTAAGATCACAAAGGAGGCTCCTTGATTAAATAGGAAAATGTGAGACATAAGAAAACATAAAATTATAATAAGTGTCTTAATATTATGACATGATACACAAAGTGATAAGTTATAACCCACCTAATGGAAAAGTGATAGTGTAAGACATCCACTAAACATGCATCACCCTCCAAAGGTGGATAAGTTATAGTGTAGTACATCCACTAAAGGTGGATCACCCTCAAAGGGTGGAAAAGTGATAATGACCCATCCACTAAAGGTGCATCACCCACCCAAGGTAGAAAGGTGATAATGTGATAATACCACCAAAAGAAGGAATGTCCCTATGTGATCCCTAAGTAAACTTAAGTAATATGTGTATTTATAACCTAGGAGAATATCTTACAAGGTACAACACTTAACAACACCAATAAGATCAATATGATGGAATATAACTCATAACAACAAGAAGTTGGCCACATTACAAGGGTGTAATTCTAATAATTAGAACAATAGATATTATCTTCTTTTAATGGCATATGCTTGAACAATAAAATTAAAACATGACATTTCATTCAAAGTGAGTACAACTTGACAAACTCTAGTAAAATAACCTACACAATCACGTTGACGATACTGGAAAAGGAGAACCAACCAATTAAGATAAAAAAATGATTGCTATGAGAGTTTTAGTTGGACTAATGGGCCCCCCTTCTTCAAACCAAAGATATTTTTCTATATAATATCTTATCCCAAAATCCAAGCATCTTTGAACATGTTGATAAAGTTGTTAGAATAACTGAGAGAGGGGGGGGGGTGAATCAGTGGCCTCAAAATTAATCCTTAAATCAACCCAAAAACTTACTACCAGATTTAAAAGCCTCTAGTTACATTCAGTCCTATAAGATGAATGCCTTGAAATACTTATATCAAATTACTACTTGTCAAAATTCTTTGTAAAACCTTCTACTGTATGTTTATCAATAAGCAGTCTTTCTATTTACCGAAACACGGTAAATAACTAGTGTATACCGATCAATCCAAATTTACTTATGTGAAATAAAAAATAGTAAAGTAATGACACATAGACACATTAAAACATGGATTTTTAACGTGGAAACCCTATTAAGGGAAAAACCACTAGGACCGGTAACCCAAATTTTCACTCTTCTGAAGTGAGCTTGGTGAAGAGCCAACCCTGTTAAAGGTTACAAACACACTATTAGGCATGACCTTGTTAGATGATTTAAATGAATAGTTTATCACTTAGTATCTGACATCTAATGCTAAGATCCTTGATCAAACACTCACTTGGCCTGTCAAAAGGTATTGGGCATATCCAATGCTACTTTGTATGATCAAACTTTTTGATACTCCTTGGGATGTATCTCAATTAGAAAAGACTTTTAAGTCCTTCTCGGTTAAGAGACTTGAAGCTTCAATGGTTAAACTGAAACAATAAATTTATATGTTCACATATACAACTTGAATTGCAGATTTTTAGATCTATTGTAAGTGCATTACCTTTCTGATCAATGTTATCAATTCAATACCTTTGCTCCACACTATTATGCTCTATGATGTTGTATCACTGTTCATCGGTGTCTGCAGAATATAGATCTTTCCTCAGCTTGATTGATTAGGTCTGAATGAAGACTTTCTTCTCCTTCACAATCTCTTCAACATCTATTCTCTTGTCACTCCCCTTATTCACAATGAATAATCTTGTCTCTTATATAGACATGTTTTCACCATTTCTTGGCTTTCTTGATCTCGGCGTGATCCACAATTCTTGCCAATTAGATTTAAAGAAAAACTCCAATTTTATCTCGTAGAGATCTTCACACCAACTGGACAAAGAAGCTTTAAATCCTTTACTTATCTTTGGCTTTATCTTGTCAATTAAAACAATGATAAGTACCAGTTAAGTCTATTTTTAGTTCTTGACAGCTAAGCATTTTTTCATTTCTGAACTCTCTGTTATGTCGGTCAATACTTCAATTAGTCGTCAGTGACAACTAACTATTCTATTGGTGTGATTTCAGTTGTCTTTGGGATCTCCGTTTGTCAGGCAACACTGTAATTCTGTCCGTCGGGTTACACTGTGATTTTGCTCATCAGGCAACATTGTGAATTTTCTCGTTAGTAATGTTGTGCTTTTGCTCGTCGGGTAACACTGTGACTTTTCTCTTGTTGGTTTATTCTGTCTATCAGTGTGCACTCCGTCAGTGTATAGTCACTTCGTGAATACTTGACTTTTATGCATTACTGATATCATAGACTTTGATTCATTGGTTCTTTGAAGTCTTTAGCAGTATGTCCATGACCATACAGATTATATCAAGTTGAAAATAATGACAATACAACACATTAACTGGTTTAATGTCTTGCATTAACTTTTCGTGTCTCTGTGATCATCAACTTAACATCTTCAAACATTCAATCAGTTATAGTTCATCAATCTCTCCCTTTGGCATTAATGGCAACACACAATATTATCACTAATACAATATGAAATATAACAGTTGAAGTTCACTAAACTACCAATCTTATGTACTATAACCGATAAAAATATCTGGTCCTCGGTAAGCTTATGTGAGCTTAGATTTGATTCTTGCAACTCTCTTTATGTCATTAATCCCTTCACTAGATAGATGTAGAATCTTTCTTCTTTTGATGTGATGTGCTCTTTTCCTGTGTCAAACTCTCTCTGTTATCTGTTCTTTTGATGTCTCTTGTCAGCAATCTCTCCTTTTGTATGTACTCTCCCTTTCTGGTTACATCTCTCCCTTTGGATAATGTGATGGATATAATATTTCCTTAATGTGATAATGGATATAATCTCTCCCTTTGACAACAATGCCAAACAAATATTTGACAGTAATGCCAAACAATCCTTTCTATCTATAATATACTCCTTGAATTTCCCAATCCATCAGCAATAAATAACTCTGGTGCTTGGAGCAGATAAATACCTTGATGTGTATAGATGTTTCTTTGAAGTTCATCTCTTTTCTTGCATCAACATGAATGATATTCTGATAATATGTAGGTTGATGCAGCCTTCTAGTCATCTTACTGACCAGTAGACAAGGGTATGACCCCTAGTCTCTTTCTCAAGTAATCAAATGCATTCTTGGGCAGTGGCTTGGTGAAGATATCAGCTAATTATTCCTTTGATTGCACATACTCAAGTATCACCTCTTTTGCTTGAACTTGTTCTCTCAAATAATGATACTTGATAGAAATATGCTTTGTCTTAGCATGCATGACTAGATTCTTGGAAATGTTTATTACACTGGTATTATCACAATAGATAACTAATGGTTCAAGAATTTTCATATGCATACCTTCTAGTAACTGTTTGATCCATGCAATATTTGAGTAGTTTGCAGCAACAACAACATACTCTGCTTTTGCAGTAGAGTGAGAGATGCATCCTTGCTTCTTGCTGATCCATGTGACAAGTCTGTCACCCATAAAGAATGCTTCTCCAGTTGTGCTCTTTCGGTCATCAATGTTTCCAGCCCAATCAGCATTGGTAAAGACCTTAAGTTCAAATTTTCCTTCTTTTATATACCATAAGCCATATTCCTCGGTATTATTAAGATATCTTAGGATTCTTTTCACAAAATTCATATGTGATTCCCTGGGATTAGCAGAAACTCTTGCAACTATTCCTACTACATGTGCAATATTTGGTCTAGTATGTACAACATACATGAGTTTGCCAATCATTGATATGTACAAATTCTGATTTACCTTAGGTGACTTGTCCTCCTTTCTCAGTTTACATCCTGTTGCCATCAGTGTTCCAACTGGTTTGGAATCTTCCATCTTGAATATTTTCAACACTTCTTTGATGTATTTGGATTGTGTAATGAAAATGCCTTCATCTTGTTGCATAATATATAGACCAAGAAAGAACTTGATCTCTCTAAACATAGACATCTCAAACTCTTTGTTCATTTCATTTGCAAATTATTTGCCTAGCATATCATTCCCTCCAAATATGATGTCATCAACAAATATTTTAGCAATCAAAATGTTAGCATCAATATCTTCCTTCAAATAAAGATTATTTTTTTCACTAGTTCTTACAAATCCAATACTTATGAGATAGGAATGAAGTCTTTCATACTAGGCTCGGGGTGCTTTTTTTAATACATACAAGGCTTTGTTTAGTCTACATACCATGTTTCTCTTGTCTAGATCAACAAACCCTTATATGGTTGTTCAATTTATACCTCTTCCTAAAGTATTCCATTTAGGAATGCAGACTTGACATCCATTTGGTATACCTTGAATCCTTTACATGTAGCATAAACAAGTAATATTCTCAATCCTTCTAGCCTAGCAATGGGTGCAAAGGTTTCTCCATAGTCAATCCCTTCTTCTTGTGCATACCCCTTGCATACTAGTCTTTCTTTGTTTCTACTGACTTCTCAATTCTCATTCATCTTATTTCTAAATATCCATTTTGTACCGATGACATTCTTGTCATCTGGTCTTGGTACAAGTGTCCATGTCTTGTTTTTCTCAATCTTCTCAATTTATTCATTCACATCACTAATCCATTCCTCATTATCAAGTGCATCATTGACAGATTTTGGCTCAAAATCACAAATTAGACATCTTGTGTTTAGAGACTTATTTCTGGTTCTCATACCAGCCTTCTTGTCTCCAATGATCTGGTTTTGTGGATAGTTCCTTCTGACATATCTAGCAAGTACAGGTTCAGTTCTTTTTCTATCATCTTGATCATCATTGTGTCCTTCATTTTGATCTCCATCGCTTGGTACATCATCTTGAGCAATATCCTGATTTTCGGTATTTGCAACCTGATGCTCGGGTGCAATAATTTGTTGCTCGAGAGCTATACATTGTTGCTTGAGTAGAGTGTCAGGTTCTTCATTGTAAACAAACCTATTGTAGTCCTCTAATTCTTTTTTGCTTTCCTTTTCATTCTTCTCTGCAAATTCATCTATATTGGGTGTGTAACCATACCATAGCTCATAGGGTGTTTTCTTGTGGTCTTTCTTCAATTGTACTCTATTCAATGTATAAAAAGTAGTATTGATAGCTTCCCTCCAGAAGATTTGGGTGATGCCTTTCTCTATCATCAGTGTCCTTGTACAATAAACAATGGATCTGTTCCTTCTTTCAACAATTCCATTTTGTTGTGGTGTTCTTGGTGTAGAGACCTATCTTTTGATTCCATGCTCATTGCAAAATTTAGTGAACTCATTTGAAATAAATTCCCCTCCTCTATCTGATCTTAAGCATTTCAATTCTTTACCACTTTGTTTTTCTACCATTGCTTTGTACCATTTAAACATCTTGAATGCTTCTGATTTATCTTTTAGAAACATAACTGTCATCATTCTAGAGTAATCGTCAACAAAAAGAGAATAAAATATCTATCACCATTGTAACTCTTTTTCCTCATGGGTCCACATAGATTCAGTATGGACTAGTTCTAAAATTGAATCAGATGTATGGGTTTTGCTTTTGAAACTAGACTTTGTCATCTTACCTTTTTGACAATTTTTGCACATGATATTGTCGGGCTCAGTCATCATCGATAAGCCTCTTACATTTCTCTTTTTACTTATCTTTATCATGTTGTCAAAGTTTACATGACACAATATTTTGTGCCACAACCATATGTCTTCATTTCTAGTCATTAAGCAAGTGGTGTCAGTATCATTCAGATAGAATAACTTACCTTTTGTTTGCTCACCTGTACCAATCAGCTTTATTGATTCATTGAAGATCTTTGCCTTCTTATTTTCAAATGCTACTTTGTGGCCTGAATTATTCAGCTGAGAGACACTCAATAGATTATAATTCAATCCTTTCACCTAATAAGCATTTTCACATTTTATCAGGTATAGTTCCTTTACCTTCAACTGGACAAGGTGTGTTATTTCCCATTTTACTAAACCACCATTATAGTATTCAAAAGTCTCAAACTTTTTTTTGTCATCGGTCATATGGTGAGTGCAACCACTATCTATGATCCAGACATTATTTTTACTAACTTTAGATATGAGTGCAATTTCTACATACCATTCTTCATCTTCATCCGAATCATCTTTTACTGCCACAAACACCATCTCGATGTGTTCATCAGATTCGGTATCAATATTTTCATCCTTGCATGCAGCTAGGTAACTGGTCTTCTTTCCTTTTTCCTTGTAGTATTAGGTATCTCTGCTTTTTGATTGTCGGTTGCTTTTGTAATCTCGGTTATCACCTTTGTCAAAATTCTTTTCAAATGACCTGTCATTACTTCTGTCATCTTTTCTTTTGTTAGGACATCTTGCAGCAAAGTGTCCAATCTCTTTACAATTAAAACAAACAAGTTGTAATTTACCTTTGTGTTTACCTTTGCCTCTTTGCATTCTTCTTGCCATAAGTGCTTCAATTTCATCATGATCTTCTTCTTCACTTTCACTATCACTATATTTTTTCATAGTGTGTTTATGACTTGATTTGCTTATTCTCAAAGAAGATTTGAATGCAGACTCTATGTTTGGTGAGACACTATTATCAAAGTTATTCATCTCAAATGAAATCAGTCTTCCAATCAAACTATCTAGAGTAACATTGTTATTTTCTACTGCTCTCATTTCTTGTATGGCAGATACTCTAATAGCATAAGTAGACGGTAAGGTTCTTAGAATTTTACTTACCACTGTCTCTTCTTCTAGTACACCTCCAAATCCTTGGATAGCATTGACTACCTCTTTGATTCTTTTGTTGTAATGTGTGATGTTTTCACCTTCTTTCATCCTGAGATCATCAAACTTTCCTCTGAGGCTTTCTACCTTGGCTCTCAGAACATTTTTATCACCACCATGTACAAGCTTCAATTTATCCCAAATCTTCTTTGCAGTTGTGCATGCTTTGACATCTTCAAACTCAGCATCGGAGAGTGAGGAAACAAGCTCTATTATCATGCATTTGTGCTCATGCTTCTCTCTTATTTGTTCAACTGTGAGTGCTCCTGTGGGAAACACATATTCAGTATCTAAGTATTGATTAACATCATTTCCAATACCTGATAAGTGGAGTCTTATCATGCTTTTCCATGAAGAAAAGTTGTCTTTGTTCAACTTGGGCACATCTCGTCTGTTCATCTTGTGATCTTTAGCTTGAGCTGTTAAACTCCCTTTTTAAGCACACAAACTCTGATACCAATTGTTAGAATAACTAAGAGGGAGGGGGGGTGAATTAGTGGCCTCAAAATTAATCCTTAAATCAACCCAAAAACTTATTACCACTTTTAAAAGCCTCTAGTTATAATCAGTCCTATAAGATGAATGCCTTGAAATACTTATATCAAATTACTACTTGTCAGAATGCTTTGTAAAACCTTCTACTGTATGTATACTGATAAGTAGTCTTTCTATTTACCGAAACATAGTAAATAACTAGTGTATACTGATCAATCCAGATTTACTTATGTGAAATGCAAAAGAGTAAAGTAATGACTCATAGACACATTAACACATGGATTTTCAACGTGGAAACCCTGTTAAGGGAAAAACCACTGGGATCGGTAACCCATATTTTCACTCTTCTGAAGTGAGCTCGGTGAAGAGCCAACCCTGTTAAAGGTTACAAACACACTGTTAGGTGTGACCTTGTTAGAGGATTTAAATGAATAGTTTGTCACTTAGCATCTGGCATCTAATGTTGTCATCCTTGATCAAACACTCACTTGGCCTGTCAATAGGTATTGGGCATATCCAATGCTACTTTGTATGATCAAACTTTTTGATACTCATTGGGATATTGTATCTCAATTAGAAAAGAATTTTAAGTCCTGCTTGGTTAAGAGACTTGATGCTTCAGTGGTTAAACTTAAACAAAAATTGATTTGTTCACATATACAACTTGAATTGCAATTTTTTGGATCTATTGTAAGTGCATTACCTTTCTGATCAATGTTATCAATTCAATACCTTTTCTCCACACTGTTCTGCTCTGTGATGTTGCATCACTGTTCGTCGGTGTCTGCAGAATATAGCTCTTTCCTTAGCTTGATTGATCAGGTCTAAATGAAGACTTTCTTCTCCTTCAGAATCTCTTCAACATCTATTCTCTTATCACTCCCCTTATTCACAATGAATAAGCTTGTCTCTTATATAGACATGTTTTCACCATTTCTTGGCTTTCTTGATCTTGGCGTGATCCACAATTCTCGCCAATTAGTTTTAAAGAAAAAATCCAGTTTTATCTCGTAGAGATCTTCTTGCCAACTGGACAAAGCAGCTTTAAATCCTTTACTTATCTCCGGCTTTATCTTGTCGATTAAAACAATGATAAGTACCAGTTAAGTCTATTTTTAGTTCTTGACAGCTAAGCATTTTGTTGTTTATGAACTCTTTGTTATGTTGGTCAATACTTCAGTTAGTCATCGGTGACAATTGACTGTTCCGTCGGTGTGACTTCAGTTGTCTTTGGGATCTTTGTCCGTCAGGCAACACTGTAATTCTGTCCGTCGGGTTACACTGTGATTTTGCTCGTCGGGCAACACTGTGACTTTGCTCGTTGGTAATGTTGTGCTTTTGCTCATCGGGTAGCACTGTGACTTTTCTCTCGTTAGTTTATTCTGTCTGTCAGTGTGTACTCTGTCGGTGTATACAATCACTTCGTGAATACTTGACTTTTATGCATTACCGATACCATAGCCTTTGATTCATTGGTTCTTTGAAGTCTTTAGCAGTATGTCCATGACCATACAGATTATATCAAGTTGACATTAATGACAATACAATACATTAACTGATTTAATGTCTTGCATTAATTTTCCGTGTCTCTGTGATCATCAACTTAACATCTTCAAACATTCAATCAGTTATAGTTCATCAAAAGTATGACAATTGAATCTTGAGAATAAAGAGTGGTCAAATTTTTTTCGAACTTGTTGGTCTAATAAATTTGAACCAAAGAAAATTTGTTTCAGATGACTACTAATTGTTCAAAAATTAGTTATTAGTTTTACCCTTGTTAGTTGTCTTTTATATGGTTGTAGTGGAGATAGTGTTCATATTTTTTTTCAATGTAAGTTTGCTTCAACCATTTGGTCTTTATTCATGGGTAACATTTTTGGGTGGGGTATTATAAATATAGTTTTTTAGTTTGAAGTCTTAATTGGATATATCGGAAGTCTTGATAAAAAGTCTAACCTCTTTTGGTTATCTCTTTCTACTGAAGTATTGTGGTTTTTATGGAAAAAGAGAAATGAGCATGTATGGCAAGGTAAGCAAAGGATCCTTACCAAGTCCTAAAATAAACCCACCTTTCTATTGATCATAGAGCATCACCTTAACATTAAAGATGCCGACAAACAAGTTTCTCAAGATTATTGAAGAAGGTTCCTCACAAATATACAAATAAGACATCTAGGAAGTAGATTATTTGCCACATGATCTGAGGAAGGTGGACAATAAGTTTCAAGATAAATACACAAACTTTCAAAATGCCTACTACAAGGAACACCAATACCAAGCCGGGAGGGATGTTGCTTACATAAGAGATTTGTAATTAACTCATCAGAATTTTGACTGTGAGGAATCTCTCCCCAATTGTTCCATGGAGTAGACTCATTTTAGCTTAGTAGGGTACAAGCAAAGAAGAAAGATAAAGACAGAG
Organism: Thuja plicata; assembly: GCA_018584345.1. NCBI lineage: Eukaryota > Viridiplantae > Streptophyta > Pinopsida > Cupressales > Cupressaceae > Thuja > Thuja plicata. The sequence continues at coordinate 4,936,211 of MU227058.1, forward strand.
AAGTAGGTTGATGAAGATCAAAATGACGAGGATAAGAAAAATGAAAGTGCGAATGATAATGCTAATGAATGAATGAATGATGATATGTGTAATTAATGAACTTATGCTACATATTTATTATTGAACCGTTTCAATATTTTTGGTGTGTAACCGATGTATAGGTTGGTTGGGGCTTAGTTGACATGACCACCCCGATCCCATAATTGTAACCAAACCACATTTAAAACTTACAATAGCACAAATACAACATCAATATATATTTAATTAATAAATATAAAATTCTTATATCAAATTAAAAAATATCTCTAATATATAGGAAATCTATACAATAAAGATCTTTCTCCATTAAATTTGTTTTAACTACTTAGACTTTGTTGAGCTTGACCCTTTTGTTAGTTTCTAATTCGTTTAACTTTGTGAACGTAACTCTCCATTATTCCCATTCTTTAAAAAATGCTTTCGTTTTATTAAATATAAATTTTTCACCCCACACATTACCTAGATTTTCGGAATCATAGAAAATATCTTATTCAAACATGTTTTAATCTTCATCAAATGTTAATAAAATATGTCCAAAATCTTTAGGTATCATATTTTTTATGAATAACACAGACCATGGAAGATAGTCTTATTAAAAAACGTTGAAAATTTCTCAAAGGTAATAGCGAAGATTATTCATACTGCCTTGGCGGTAGGAGATCCATTGAGTTGCCGTTCACGTGACTGAATTCAGTCCAGTCAGTCGACAATCCACATTCAGTCATACACGGAGTCGAAATCAACTTTTGTCAAACCCCATCTGACGGTTCTGCTTCCTTTCTCTCCCTCCATCGGAAGCTGCAACGAGAGTTCCCTTTTCGTAACACAAAACATGAGGCTTAGATCTGATACTGAGTTGGCCCACATTCTTCAGTATCTATATATGCATGCGAAGACATAGAGGGTTGTTTGTACAAGAGGGAGAGGGCGAAGGAGAAGGAGAGGAAGGGAGAAGAGAAGCCATATTGGACCCATTTGTTTTCTGCTTCTTCACTCGTCCCTTGGACCTCACTCAATCTTATCATAATCAATCAGATATTTTGGATTTGAGACCACCCAATGGCCTCTGCAATTCTTTTCAATTGTGGGCTTTATACTTGTTTACCTAATGGAGGGCATTCTCATTCAAGGACCTTCAATCCCAAGCCCCTGCTATCCTCCTTTCATTCCTCTCTGTTGCGCTCTGGGGATCACAAGCGCCCTATCCTCAAACGAAAAAGTTTTCCCCACCGTCAGCCTCTCATCACAGCACATAATGTGGCGGCGCCTCTTAGACCAATTTCGGTATCTGAAAGTGAAGAAGAGAAAAATGGGGATGCAGGTTTTGAGCCGGGCGCACCGCCACCGTTTAGCTTGGCAGATGTCAGAGCAGCCATTCCCAAGCATTGCTGGGTGAAGAACACTTGGAAATCATTGAGCTATTTGTTGAGGGATGTGGCGGTTGTTTTCAGTTTGGCAGCTGGTGCTGCATATTTCAACAATTGGGTGTCCTGGCCCATTTACTGGATTGCCCAGGGAACAATGTTTTGGGCACTTTTTGTCCTTGGCCATGATTGGTAAGCAGAGCTTGACATTCTTTCTTTGATAAGTAGGAGATATTTTCCTCAGCAAGTCAAATTGTGATATTGCTATCAGGATTCTTTCTTTTCTTTTTTGCTACTATGGCCTGCTTATTTGCTGTCAGTACAGGGTACATGCTAATCCCTAGAAATCTGTTTTATGGATTTTGCGCATTGAATCCAATTGGGGCAGCTTGCTTCCAATAACACAAACATTGATGGCTGATCCTTTTGTGGTTGGGTTTATACTGGAGTTTTCTCAGCAGCTGCTGCAGAGAAAATATCCTATGGGAAATGAAAGCTTTGGCTTTCGTACAGGGTTTTAGGATTTTTATTAGCAAAATGCGTGTAAATCCTGTTTGTCTAGAATGAAAGCCACTTTCAAAAATTATCTCAGCTACTTGAGTAAAAGTTTCCTGAAATCAAACCACTCATTTAGAGGAGAAGATTATAAATTCTGCAATTGCAGGAATTTTTACTTTATATGGTTCCATATGTTCCATATATTATAGAAAAGGTCGCCCTTTCCATGAAATCCTGCCTTAATGTACTTTGTTTGATCTTTACAGTTGTCAGTTATGGCTTTTGTGTATCAGAACTGCACAACTTATGGTCATCTAGGACGAGACCCCATGGAGAGCGCTTCAATTCCACATTATAAGTGACCTTAATTTTGGGCAACGCAAAAAATGAAAAACGCTAGGAAAAAATATAACCAGTCAAGGCATGGGAAGTCCTTTTTCAGAAACTCCTGAGAGGATCCATTGCCACATCTCAGCAGTGCATATACCAGAACTACTTTAATTCTAAAGTCCATGCTGGTGCCAATTGTAGAGGACCACTGCTTGTAAAAACCCCACAAGGACATGGTTCCACTACTCATCCTTGAAAAATGTTGATGATGTCTTCTTATCACAGTGCCTTAGCTCCTAATTTTACCCAGCAATACCTGCTTGCAAAATTTAGATATAAATATAAGAAGGAAGGAGCCCCTTTCACGGGACTGCTAAATTAGCTCTTCACTTTCATGAACTTGAAGTTGGGACAGCTGCGTGTGGATGCACTTATTCAATATTCTGGCCCATTATTCCTCAAATCGCTTAAATCATTTGGTAGTTTTGTCACATGGAGGAAAATATAGGCTGTTTTGGCTGGTTTATGTTCATTTTTAGCTTAGGTCATGAAAGTAACTCTGTTGTATGTCCCTCTGGCTTTTAGCAATAAAACAATTTCATCTTCAATCTAGGAAGGTGAAGGATTAAATTTGGTTTTTAAAGGTTTCAATTCTAATTTCTACTTATGCAATTTTGGAGTTTTCTTCTGATAGACTCTTTTTCAATTGGCATTTAATAAAAATTGATGATATAATTTTCAATTTTTGCCTGCAGTGGCCATGGAAGCTTTTCTAACAATCACAAACTCAATAGTCTGATCGGGCATTTGACTCATTCTTCTATTTTGGTACCTTATCATGGCTGGTAAACAACTAAAACCTCCTATTTTATGTAAGACATTTTTATTTTTTAACAATGCGTTCCACCAAACTGAATTGAATCTTTGCTATGACAAAATGAGTAGATACACAAATGAATTGCTGTATAGTCAAAACTAATATTGTAGTTCATGAAGAGCCTTAAAGAGAGTTGGATTTATTTTTGTTGAATTACAACCAGTGCTATACACAAGGACTGGCTATATCACAACCTTGTCTATTTTTCTTTGGCAAAATGTTCTTAAACTTTATTCTCTATCTGCTCACCTCTAAGTATTGATACACTATATTGAACTATGCTTGAGCTGTTTATGTGACAAATGTAATGGTTAGCTATTGTGATTCTTGTAGATATTTTTGCATTGTCTGAGGTTGAAATTTTTTTGGGATGCATGAAATTAATTATTTTCTTAAAGCTGTGTTTGATTAAAACATGGAAAAAGAAGTTTCTGCCCGTTGAAAGTAATTTTGGACTTCTAATCCTAGACTATTTTGTTGGTAGAGTTCATTTGGTTCTTCCACCGAGTCTCCTTTAGCATTGTCAAGTGAGAACACAGATATTGTTTTGTTAGATTCTCTTTTTTCTTTTTTTTTAAAAATGTTGGTTATATCTCAGTATTTCCTACAAAATTTCCACCATGGCAGTTTGTCTTTTTTACTTTTGTTTATTTCTAGGTGTTTTATCTGTCTTGTCCATGCTTGTCAACAAAATGAAATTGGTTCAAAAATAACTAAAATGAGTGGGTATGCAGGAGAATCAGTCACAGGACTCATCATCAGAATCATGGGCATGTGGAGAATGACGAATCATGGCATCCTGTAAGCATTTTAACAGGATTCCTCCAAATTGTACATTGTTGTTTACTGTTGACTGTGTGCTTCTGCTATTTGGCTATAATAACTTATCTGGTTTTTGGGTATTTCAATTGTTAATATGAACAAGTGCAGAAGGGGTTTCTAAGTTTAGAGAAACATAGGTAAAATAAAGATCGTAACAATTTCTAAAGGTCATAAATGCTGGGATATGCTCAGACAACACATGGAGGAACTAAAAATAATTTCTGTCTATTCTGGAATGAACATTATCTATACTTCTACAGAAACACAACTCAGGAAATAAGCCTAATTTAATACTTTTTGGATTACATGTTGGAGCTAAGAAGATACCCATGTTTGAGATTTTAATCCATTTTCTTTCAGATGTCTGAGAAGATTTACAACACTTTGGATGAAACAACAAAGAAGATGCGGTTTACCTTTCCTTTTCCTCTCTTTGCATATCCTTTCTACCTGGTAATTCTTACTGGACTTGCAATATTCATTTTACTATAGAACAAAATACAGTTAGTCATAGTAATGTTTTCAAATTTCAAACTTTTGATGCAACCAATTATTTAAAATTTTGCATAGTGATGCATCTGCCAACTCTTTTTGCAGTGGGGAAGAAGTCCTGGGAAGAAAGGTTCACATTTTCATCCTGAAAGTGATCTTTTTGTTCCATCTGAGAAGAAGGATGTTATTACATCAACGGTGTGCTGGACTGCAATGGTGGCTTTACTTGCAGGGCTCACAATTACTATGGGTCCTGCGTTGGTACTAAAGCTCTATTTTATTCCCTATTGGGTAAGTACTATCCATTTCAGAAGGATTGTTCTACCTTTTATTGTATTACATGCCTCTTAAACTGGAAAATTGGGTTTACTTTTACCATTATGCTTGCTTTCTTCCATCCCCTCTTGGAGCTGTCTTGACAGGGTAATCCCTTCATGGAACTTAGATTCTTTTGCAATCTTAAGCATTTATCACAACATTAACTAATGAAATCTGTTATGTGCTTCAGATTTTTGTAATGTGGTTGGATCTGGTGACATATCTGCATCACCATGGTTATGATGAGAAACTTCCATGGTACAGAGGCAAGGTACAGACTGTGTAATTGTCTTGGCAATTCCATTAATTTATTTGAATGTAGTTTGAAAATAGGCATCACCTACCATGCAGGCATGGAGCTATCTTAGAGGAGGGCTAACCACCATTGATCGAGATTATGGTTGGATTAACAACATCCATCATGATATTGGAACGCATGTTGTACATCACTTGTTTCCTCAAATACCTCACTACCACTTGGTGGAAGCGGTATGTATGTTCTCTTTTGTTTTCAGCAACAATTAAATTATCCGATGAATAAATTTAAACCCATTAAGCTTAACTAACTGACGCTTTCTCATCCAAGTGTGGCTAATGGTTTTGGGTTTTAGGCACTTACATATGATTCTGGCAAATAGCTTACATGTAATGGCTGTCCATTTATGGATGTATCAAAATATTACGGGTATTTGAGCAATCTTTTCACATAGTATGAGTTATATGGGAAGCTAATTGGGATATTTTTCCTGATTTATAGACTGAAGCAATCAAACCTGTGATTGGGAGATACTATCGGGAGCCTAAGAAATCTGGTCCTTTTCCATTTCACTTGCTGAAGACCCTGCTGAAGAGTATGGCAGAGGATCACTATGTTAGCAATGAGGGAGATGTTGTCTTCTACCAAAAGGGATCCCAAACTCAGGAAATCTGAAACATGATGTTGGTACATGCATGAAGGTGGCAGAGTATTATTTTTTTATGACATCGAACCCCAGCTATATACTGACTAGTGTCCCAAGTTTGGGATGATTAATATTGTACACTTCAACAATTTAAACAGTTACTGGCATGAAGGATGCCCTGATTGGTTTTTGGTGCATTTCAGAAAGAATATGGAGAAGTCAATATCTTACTACGTATTGGCTTGCAGATTCTTTTATAAAAATTCATTTTGTTTTGGCACATTTTAGCGTCCAAATGCTTGGAAGTTTTCAATGATACCAAACTTTGAATGTATTTTTCATATTGAAAAGTGCATGTCAGTCAACAGTCATACTATATATTAGCAATGGCTTTACGATAACAGAGCCAATATTGTATTGGAACATAGCAAGTGTCCATGATTCTTGAAAGTCTTTAAGTATTTTAAAATTTGAAGATATTCTTCATGTGATTCACATTATTCGATTGAGAATATTTTATTAATGATATCTTACCTTGGCTATGCACTAAGCCTATGCCCCACCTTTTGAATTTCTTTGTATTTTATATTTTTTTGGAGGACGATTATTTTATGTTCAAGTCATTTTAGAAGTTGGTAAGAAGGAAAACCAATTTAGTTTCTGGTGCAGTTCTGAGAGGATATAGAGAAAATATTTTACCATATATTGTACTTTTTAAAGAGAAATCCATATTCTGTTGGTCCATAATGCAGTAAGACATAATAACACAGAGTAAAAAAATGCTTTTTTGTGAAGGAAAAATATCTTCAAAATTTGAAATCATTCAAGACTAGCAAGAATTTTAAACTTTTAATCATAGTTCACAAATTCAGACTTGCAGAGTATATGAGTTCAAAAATTTCAATTTGGAAAGTACTCAGGAAAAACTCAGCAAAACAAAGCATTTTAAAAACACTTGAATTTTTGAAAAACATAATTTGTTTAAAAATACAAAATGTATCAAATAAGTTTGGTGGGTCCGGTCGCAACTTCCCCAACAGGGTTGAGGAGCAGTGCCCTCAGCAAGGTCGAGGGGAATTCCACAAGTTATATGGAAACACTTGCCAATTTTTGTGTTGAAGGTTGACAATACTTATCGAAACTTGCAGATAAAAAAAGGCTAAGTACTCAGTGACTTTCTGAGTACTTACCTAGTATGTAAACCATGCACCTACTGCATCAATGCTATATGGATTGAAACAGAGATGTCAAAGCCAATGTATGGTAAAACATTGGTTTTTGTTTGATTTTGATGACTGTTCCTTCAGCATTGTCATTTCTATGCCTTGGATGATTGTTGGATGGTTGACTTTTTGGCACTAGTTGGATGCACTTGTGGATGCTCACTGGGTCATCTATGGAAATATTTATATGATAGAAAAGTCAAATATGTCGATGGGTAAGAGATCATGATGTCTGGTTTTATTGGTGGTCTTAAATTGGACATTTTTTAATCCACCCCACCGTGCTGTGCTTCCTCGCTGTTTCCTTTGGAGCAATTTTTTAATATTTTACTTGTTTCTATGATTTTTATGGTCAGCATGGTCTGGAAGGCCATGTTTTTGGACCATTCTCCCATTTGTTTTGGATTGAACGAGTCGAGGACCATCTGTCATATAAACCAGATTTATTTAAATATGGATCATCACCTTCGGCAGTTTATTAGTTGTCAAATCAAGAGGGCGCACAACTTGGTTCAACAATCCCATCGGTGATCATTCACATTTGATGGTATTTTATGTCAAGTAATGTACATCAGGTCATGAATGAAACCATATGAACAAGATATTGGAAGGGTTCAAGCTTCTTAGTAATTTTGCCTTAAAAAACCACACAATGCTCCCGAATATGAATCTTACCATTACATTGATTTAGCACAATAAAATTCTTCACTAGGCTGTCTAAGATCTTGTTCTAGAGCAGGGTTTAAACAACTGTTCAAAGAGAGTCCAATACTTACCGTTCTATCAAAAAGGATTTCCACATGCAAAAGAAAGCAGCAAACAAAGGCAAGATCCTCTTAAATCAGGAGAACAAGAACATCTTCAAGGCAAGTCTTAAACAACAATTTCAGGAAATGAATAACCTCTTGGAGGGAAACAAGGTTAACAAGGAAGGCAAGTATGTCAACAGTAGCATGTTGATTTCTATAATTCTCAAGGCTTTAAATACATGTAAAAAATCAGGCAGTAGGAAGAAGGCTACTAATACTTCTCCGGCAAATCCATGGTACGATGAGGAATGTAAGGCAGCAAAGAGATCCATAAAAGGGAAGGATGTTAACAAAGAACTCAAGAAGTGGTACACAAATCTGATTCAAGCAAAAAAGGAAGAGTATGTTAAGGCTAGAAGGAAAGAACTAATATCCCTTGGAAAAAGCGACCCCAAAAAGTTTTGGAAAGGGCTGCAGCAAGAGAGAAAACAAATGGTGAACACTATCACGGATGCTCAATGGCTTGAGTATGCAAGGTTGCTCTATGAGCGACTGCATGAGAATAATGTCCCTCCCATTGTGAATACTTCTGAGGAACTCTTCACGGTGGAAGATATCAAGCTTGGGATAAAGAAATTGGCAAGTGGTAAAGCTAGCGATATTGATGGGTTGCAAGCTGAATTTTTAAAATGGGGAGCAGAAATTCTTGCGCCTCACATACAGGGAATCTTCAACCATGTCACCTACGATGGTTCCCCGGAGGATTGGGTAACAAGTGTGGTTATCCCCCTCTTCAAAAATGGTGACATCAATAATCCATCTAACTACCGCACTATTATGGTTAACACCCTTTTTGGCAAACTTTTCGGAAGCATGATAGAACGCAGAATCAACAGTTGGGCGGAAGGTGAGGGGAAAAGAGCAAGGGGGCAAGCGGGTTTCAGACCTAGGCATTCCACCATTGACCATTGAGTCACTCTTCGTCATCTAATAGAGAAAATATGGGATAATCAGGGGGAAGAAGCCTATTGCTGCTTTGTAGACTTTAAAAAGGCCTTTGATACTGTACCTAGGGACAAGCTTTGGAATAGAATGATAGAATTGGGTGTCCCTGACAAGTATAGAGCAGCAGTGCACAGATTATATGATAAAGTTAGAGCCAAAATTAGAACTAATGAAGGCATGTCTGAATGTTTTGGTAGTGACATTGGCGTTAAACAGGGGTGCCCTTTATCCCCAACCTTGTTTGGGTTATACATTGATAAATTAGGAACTTGGTTAAACAAAACGGATGGGGAAGGCGTGCATTTAGCAGGGTACGTGGTGAAGCTTCTTCTGTACACGGATGATCTTATCTTAATATCAAAAACAACTCAAGGTTTGAGAGATCATTTAAGGGCCTTAGAGAGCTTTTGCCAGGAGGTTGGGATGCAGGTGAACATTACCAAAACCAAAATCATGATTTTCTCTTTAAGGAGAAAAGAAAAGCCTACTACATTCATCTTTGAGGGCAACCCACTTGAAATTGTGAAAGATTACAAATATCTTGGGATTGATTTTCACTATAAGCTCAGCTGGGAGACATGTAGAGCGAAAAGGTTACAGGGGGGCTGGAAAGCCTTATATTTACTCCTGAATAAATGCAGAACGGCTGAGCTCTGGGACTGGAAGACGAGGAAGACTCTTTTCGGTTTGCTGGTCATGCTAGTGGTTCTTTATGGCTGCGAGGTTTGGGGTGACAGCCTGTCAAACAGTAGATGGAGGCAGCTAGAAAGAATTCAGAAGCACCTAATTATAAGCAAACTCAAAGTTAAGACCTCCGTACCTTATGATATCCTTTTAGTGGAGGCCGGGGCTTTCCCGTTGGAAGCTTCAGTGATAACTCGGTTACTTAGCTACTTAAAGAAGCTTGAAAATATGCAAGACCAACGGTGGCCGAAATTTGTGAAGGACGAAGATCTTAGCCGTAGAAAGAAAACTTGGATGAAGCAAAATAATAAGTGTCTGGAGAAATGGAATATTAAGCTGCATGAGTGTCCTAATACAAATGGAGACATAAAAAAGTTTGTCATAGAGAAGTTTCAATGCGTCATGTGGACTAATAACATTGGTCGAAAAAAGGCTTACTACATGCAAATATTCAACTCAACAGGGGAACATGGGGAGAAAGCTTACTTAGGGGCTGCTATTAAAGAGAAAGCAAGGCTGTTAATGACACAATTGAGGACGGGATCACATCATCTCAGGTGCGAGACAGGCAGATGGAAGAGGCCAAAAGAGGTTTGGGAG
>MU227058.1:4965079-4995716 GCA_018584345.1 Thuja plicata
AATACATAATTAACTAGGTCGGCCAATTAAGGCTTTCCATCATACAAATAATTACATATCCCCTTGCTAAGATACACACGGTATCTATAACAAGTATACAACATTTAAAATCTATCACATATACTTCTAGATCTATAATTCATGCTCACAATTAATTTCACATGCTACATGTATGAGGTTGGCCAAGAAATAGGTCTTCTCCATAATACACACCATAGCTGACGCCATCAGTATCCAAATAACAATAGAACTCAACCCATTACTCTACCATATGTCAGTTGTCCATCAGTAAGCTCGCAAGTTCTGAAATATCTTCTCCAGAAAGATATACCCAAAACACAGAGACCTGCTCTGTCCAAAATCACAGTTACAGTCCAGAAAACCAGTCTTCACTAAATCAACTGTAACATTCATAGTGTGTAACATAGAGCCAAGCGAACTTAGGAATAAGGCTATTACACATCCTTCCACATAAATCCAAATTTGATCATTCTGAATCATCCGTACAGCGTCCGTACACCCCTTCCAGTTAAGTAGCCAGTCTGTCTTCTCCATAGAAATATATGTTGACATCAGTGAAAAAACTTGAATATCAACAGCATGATCAGTAACCAAAACTGATATCATCCAACAATCTCCCCCTTTGGCATTGATGTCAACATATGGAAAAATCTATATGAATCAACCCAAAAGTACTCTCTCTCAATACAATCTTCTCAATATCCTCAACACAAATCTCCCCAAAATAGTACAGATTTTCACATAGATTTCTTCCCTCTTTGGAAGCAATGGAAAAGGGTTCCATAACTCATCTATAGTCTTTTGTAGTTCTTTTCAAGTCTTCATGTCCAATCAGATGGGTGCAAGATCACCCAATTGTACTCCATAGTATTCTCTTGCGATCACTCCCCCTAAGGAGTAGATCCATACATCAAGTCCAAAGAATGATATAGCTCTGAGATCCACTGGACTGATGTATATCTGCATCATTTTAGTGTTCACTTGGAGGGGCCATCACCCCAAGCATGCCTGTGAGATATTCAAAAGCATCTTTTGGCAAAGGTTTAGTAAATATATCCGCTATCTGTTCCTTGGTGCTAATATTCTCCAGTTTGATCTCTCTATCTGCTACCTTCTTCCTCAAGAAATGATACTTGATGGAAATATGTTTTGTGTGCATTACAGGATTCTTTGACATATTCAGTGTGCTGGTGTTATCACAATGGATAATCATTGGTTCTTTGAAAATTATTCCAATGTCTTTCAACATTTGTTTCATCCAAATGACTTGTGTACAATTTATTGTAGCAACAACATACTCTGACTCAGCAGTAGATTGAGCAATACAGTTCTGCTTCTTACTCAACCAAGAAACCAACCTTTTTCCAAGGAAAAATGCACCACCACCTGTACTCTTTCTATCATCCACATTACCCGCCCATTTAGCATCACTAAAATCTTGCAATGTAAAATTATTAGATTTTTCATACCATAATCCATATTTTATTGTTCCTTTCAAATATCTGAAAATTCTTTTCACAACAACAAAATGTGTCTCTTTAGATTCTACTTGATATCTAGCCACAATTCCAACTGCATTGGTAATATCTGGTCTAGTGTGTGTTAGATATTGTAGACCTCCAATCATTGATCTGTACTTAGTCTACCCAACACTTTGAGTCTCATCACTTTTAATTAGTTTGTTCCCTGTCACCATGGGTGTACCAACAGGTTTACAATCTTCCATCCCAAATTTCTTCAACATTTCCTTAAGATACTTGGTCTGAGATATAAAAATTCCATTCTTACTCTGATTAATTTGCAAACCAAGGAAAAATTTCATGTCACCAATCATTGACATTTCAAACTCATTCTCCATTTCTTTAGCAAACTTCTTACTCATTTTATCATTGCCTCAAAAAATGATATTATCAACAAAAACTTCTATAATTAAGATTCCATCTTCATTAGTTCTTAAATACAAATTATTTTCTGCATTACCTTTTCTAAAACCAAGATGAAGTAGATGTTTATCCAGTCTTGCATACCATGCCCTTGGTGCTTGTTTCAGTCCATACAATGCCTTCTTCAGTCTGCAAACCATGTTTTCATCATCTATCAAAGGAAAACCATCAAGTTTCTCAATGTACACTTCTTCTAGATCACCATTGAAGAATGCTGACTTCACATCCATCTGATACACTTTGAAGTCTTTATGTGCAGCATAAGTAAGGAATGGTCTCACAGTTTCCAATCTAGCAATAGGTGCAAATGTTTCTTCATAGTCTATGCCTTCTTGTTGTGAGTAGCCTTTACATACCAGTCTAACCTTTTTTCTTACCACTGTGCCTTCCTCGTCCATCTTGTTTCCGAAAACCCATTTAGTACCAATCACATTTTTGTTCTTAGGTCTTGGAACCAATTCCCAAGTATTATTTTCTTTATTTTTTCTAGTTCTTCTTCTATGGCTTTAGCCCAAGATTCATCTTTACATGCTTCATCAATAGTCTTTGGTTCAACTTGAGAAATCAAACAGATCTCATCTCTAACTCTAGATCTAGTCATCATGCTTTTTCTTGCATCACCAATAATTTGATCTTTAGGATGGTTTATCTTGACATACCTTGGTGTCTTCAGTGTCTCAGTAGCTTCGACCTGTTCTTCTTCTTCAATCTCATTCTCGATCATCAAGGGTCCTTTAGGTTCAACAACAACTTCTCTTGTTTCTGTTATCTGACCATAATCATATATTCTTTCCTAAATTTGAAACTTTTCATCTATCCTCACATTGGTGCTTTCAATCAATTTCCTCAATCTCATATTGAAACATTTATATGCTTTACTCTTGGTGGAATAACCAAGAAAGATTCCTTCATCACTTCTAGCATAAAACTTGCCTATCTCATAATCTCTCTTGATATAACATTTACTACCAAATATTCTAAAATATTTCATAGTAGGTGCATGATCAAACCATAATTCATAGGGAGTTTTATTTGTACCTTCTCTGATCTGAATTATGTTTAATGTTTACATAGTAGTGCCAGCTGCTTCTCTCCAATGAACATGTGACACATTTCCTTCCAGCAACATAGTCCTTGCAGCATCTAAAATGGTTATGTTTCTTCGCTCTACTATCCCATTCTTTTGTGGAGTTCTAGGGGCTAAAGTATTTCTATGTATTCCATTTTATTCACATTATGTATTAAACAACTCTGATGTAAACTCTCCTCTGTTTGATCTCAAATACTTCATCTTTAAACCAGATTCATTCTCAACTTTCACTTTGAATAACTTGAACTTGTCAAATGCTTCAGATTTCTCTCTCAAATATGTAACCCACATCATTCTAGAAAATTAATCAACAAAAAATATGAAATACCTCTCACCATAGTATGATCTTGTTCTTGTAGGACCACACAGATCTGTATGCACCAGATCCAACTTCCCTTTTGTTGAATAAGCTTTTCTCTTGAATGTGCTTCTAGTCGATTTCCCCATAACACATTCTCTACACATAGTGTTAGATGGCTTTACAATTCTAGGTAGAGCTCTTACTTCTTTTGTCATACTTTCCTTCACAATGTTATCAAAATTAACATGACAAAATCTTCTGTGCCATAACCAACTGTCATCAACCTTTGCAATAAAACAAGAAGCTTCTGATGTGTTCAATTCCAATACATTACCTCTGGATTTATTACCAGATTCTATCAAGTCTCCTGTTTTACTCTTGATAGAACATTTTACATTGATGAAGTTCAGCTGATAACCCTTGTCCACTAGCTGTCCAACACTCAACAAATTGTGCTTAAGTCCATCAACAAGTAATAGATTGTCAATGTTAGTCTTTCCATCCAAAGAAATATATCCAATTCCAATAATAAGTTTAGGAGTATTGTCACCAAATCTAACAACACCACCATCATGTCTTTTCAAACTCACAAACTTATTTTTGTCTCCAGTCATATGATGTGAATAACCACTATCTATGACCCATTCAAATTTATTTTCAACTCAGGATACTAAGGATTTTTCTTCATGCATAGGTTCATCATCTTTAATAGCAATAAATCCAATTTCATCATAGTCACCATCCTCATCAACAGATCTAGCCTCACTTGCATAATAACATTCTTTGTCCTTTGAGAATTTAGATTTTAAAAAATTAGGTTTGTGCTTTGGAATTCTCATAGGGCATCTAGATGCCAAATGACCGATCTTGTTACATGAAAAAATTTTCAAAGGTAATTTTCCCTCAAACTTACCCTTACTTCTCTTTTCTCTTCTAGCAATCAGTGCCACAACTTCAACTAGCTTCCTTTCTTCTTCCTGTATTTGTTCCAATTCATTAGCATAGGCTCCAAGTTCTTCTTTTAGGTCACTACTACTTATTCTTGCATTTCCAGGTAAGATTCTTTTGCTTTTGTGCACGATTTCTTTGAATGCTAACTCAACCTTAGGTAAAATATCTCCTAATTCTGCGGCTTCAAATGTAGTTAGCTTGCCAATGAACATCTCTCTGGTGAAGTTTGGTGTCAAAGGTATGATCTCCTCTATAGCTTGAACCTTGGTTCTATATGTAGGTGTCAAAGGTCTGAGTATCTTTGCAATCACTTCTTCCTCACTGTAAGTTCCTCCAGAGTTCCTAATACTAGTAACCACTTCAGTAATTCTCTGTCCATATGCTCTGATGTTCTCATCTTATCTCATCTTTAGTGATTCCATCTTTGTCTTCCAATTCTATAACTTTGCTTTCTTTGTAAAATTTTCTCCAACATATAGTGCTTCCATTCTTGTCTAGATTTCATGTGCAGAGTCCAAGTCCTTTACTTCAGTAAATTATCCTTCTGATAGTGCGCTGATTAAGGATTCCCTTGCAGCCATATTGCATGAGAATAGCTTCTTTTGATCTTCAGAGGCTTTCTCTAATTCATCCTCAGTCACTACCTTTTCCTTCTTATTTGTTATCATCTAGTAATCAATTCCCAGACATAGCAAATGTGTTCTCATCTTGTTCTGCCAACTGTCAAAGTTTTCAGGATCAAACTTTGGACTATCCTTCCTGTAGTAAGCCATCTTCAGGATCACCTCAAGCTATTAAAATTTCTCTCTGAGGACCAATAGCTCTGATACCAATTGTTAGGAATAACAGTCCACAAGACAACTGAGAGGGGGGGGTGAATCAGTTGTAATCTAGATTATTAAACTTTAAACTTTATAAACCAAATCTGCAAATGTAAATGATAACATAGTAACTGCCAACACCATAACATAATATTTTTTGTCAAGGAAACCTTGTTAAAGGTAAAACTTCGGTGGGAATTAACACCCACAAATAATGTACTGAGAGTATAGTATCGATGTTAAAAGATATTAGCCCTGTTAGGAGCTTATTACAACATTATAGTACACAATCCCTATTAGGAGACAAACCCTGTTAGGAGTCAAAGAAAATAGTAGGCTCACTACCAAGGCACACTTCCCAAAGAAGGTTAAATCCACCCTCAAGTATTTACAATCTGAATCAAGTGTATAAAGAAAATACACATTCCAGTGAACTGTCTGATAGCAACTATCTTTGCTTGGTCAGTTCCAATGAAGTGTCAACTCTGCTTTGTATTTAGTAGTCAACAAGCTTTGCAGCTCCCACACCTCTTTATCCTTATCTTTCTCTTTCACATTTATTCACAAGAGATTATCATTCATATATACCCTCTTAAAATAATTCATTAGGTCAGCCAGTTAAGCTTTCCTAATACATAATTAACTAGGTCGGCCAATTTAGGCTTTCCATCATACAAATAATTGCATAGCCCCTTGCTAAGATACACACAGTATCTATAAAAAAGTATACAACATTTAAAATCCATCACATATACTTCCAAATCCATAGTTCATGCTCACAATTAATTTTACATGCTACATGTCTGAGGTTGGCCAGGAAATAGGTCTTCTCCAGAATACATGTCGCAGCTGACATCATCAGTATCCAAACAACAATCAAACTCAACCCATTACTCTACCATATGTCAGCTATCCATCAGTAAGCTCGCAAGTTCTGAAATATCTTTTCCAGAAAGATATACCCAAAACAT
The DNA here is from genome assembly GCA_018584345.1 of Thuja plicata. Taxonomy (NCBI): domain Eukaryota; kingdom Viridiplantae; phylum Streptophyta; class Pinopsida; order Cupressales; family Cupressaceae; genus Thuja; species Thuja plicata. Next base: position 4,971,178 of record MU227058.1, read on the forward strand.
AGAGACCTGCTCTATCCAGAATCATAGTTACAGTCCAGAAAACTAGTCTTCACTAAATCAACAGTAACATTCAGAGTGTGTAACATAGAGCCAAACGACCTTAGGAATAAGGTCAGTACACATCCTTCTACACAAATCTAACTTCGATCATTCTGAATCATCTGTACAGTGTTTGTACACTCCTTCCAGTTAAGTAGCGAGTCTATCTTTTCCATAGAAATATATGTTGACATCAATGACAAAACATGAATATCAACAACATGATCAGTAACTAAAACTGATATCATCCAATAGACACAAGATTTGGTAACGTAGAAAACCCCTGTTAGAAGGTAAAAACTGTGGTGGGGTTGAAACCCACAAAGCTTCACTATCTGTAGAATGGAAGGGGCCGGTGAAGGCTTAAAATTTGATCACTTCTCTTGATCTACTCTATTAGGAGTATTATGTGGAGACTGGTTAAGGTCTACTCTGTTAAGAGCTTTAGTAACACTTTTTAGTGTGCACTCGGTTAAGAGATTTACAAAGGATTGTTAAATCCACCTTTCTTGAAAGGATTTCTTCTATTTTCTACACTTATTAGAATGTAGACAAAAATATTCAGTGACCTGAGTGTATGCAATATACAATTTTTGATTACAGATCCATTAAATTCACATGTACAATGTATCACGTAATGTGATTGATTAATACCTGTGTTGCTCGGTAGCCTTGAATCTAGTTCTTGATAACCTAATTCATATTTTGTTGTTCTTGCTTCAAGCTCTTAGTATGATCCATGGATGTGCTCCTTGGCTACTATCATCCTCACATTCATCTTGAAATGAATGATTACACATCTATTTATATAATAGATTGACCTATTTTAGTTTCACGTATTACAAAGATAACTCTATGATCAAAGGTTTCCAACTTGAACTTGATCTCCTAGTTTGCATGTTTTTAATCAATTAGATTGATTAAAACAATTACAATTACAATGCTTGTCCCTCAAAAAATGGTTTTAAATCAAATAAAAAATGCTAAATATAAAACATAAGTGTTTTATCTGACGTGGAAGTCAGATCCACATTTCTTGGGATTTAACTGACTTTCGGTGTCTAATACTCGGGTTGCTCTATTGTCGGTCTATCAGTGTTCCTTCTGCGAACTGTCCGTCGGGTTCCCTTTCTCTATTGGGTTCCTCTTCTTTTCTGCTATGTCGGTTTACACTTCAACATTTTCAGGTTGAACTATGCAAACTATGTCGGGTTTCTCTTGTGATCTGTCTTTGTCAGATTTCTCTTGAACTTAGCACTTTCAGTGACCTTTTTTTATCTGTACTTTTAGTTTATACTGAAAGTCTGTCTTTCGGTGATGGTTCAAAAACTGTTTACTCTTTGCATACTAATGGAAAAAATAATGTCTTCACTAAAATTATAGTTCCCAATGTATTTGTTGATGTTGAGCTCATTGAGGTGTTGGCACAAAATTCCAAAAAGGAAACTAGAATATTAAGAGGAATAGAATGCAAATTAATTTGATGTTTATGTCCATGAGGATTCAAAATTATAATGTTAATTTGGAGTTTGATATTGCAAGTGAGGTTGAGAGGCTCATCCACACCCAATTGGTAAATTGGAAGGAGAAGAGAGCCTTCAAACATTATTCTTTGTTATGCCATTTGATTTTATTTTAGAACAAAAATATTTTTAGACACAACATGAAATTGACCACCACAGAAAACCAATGAACCAGTCTTCCTGTTCAATTATGTTGTCGTGTGTGGGATAGGGATAGCGGAGACGATAATTTTATATGTTTCATGATACATTTATTGTGTGGATATTTAGGGAATTAGGTCTTCAAGTTGAAATATTTCTACTGAAGATGAGGAGGGTTCTTAGACCCTCGGAGCATAATCCTGAGAAAGGTCATACCCATAAATTTAAAGATTGGTTCCTTAAGGGTAATCATACTCATATTAGAGTTTATGGATGCAAAAAAGCTTCTCATAAATTACCAAATTTTTTCTGTGAGAGGATAAAATTATTATTATTATTTATGTGGAAGATATTGTGGTTTGAAAAAGACTCCATGTCACTGAGGAAGAAAGGAACTTTTCTACCTCATACTTCTAAATATGCAGGCTTTGTTGTTGGCTCCGATGATCTTGAGCATGCTCAAAATTATTTGAAGGAGGGATATCATTTGGAAGATGGGAGTGAAATAATATATGATCCAAAGGATCATATCCATTCTTTTATCAAACATACGACACATTAAGACAATATAGATGAGGATATAGCAAGAAATTGTATGACTGTTGAGGAAATAATGCAAAAATAGAAAAAGTGGAATATTCTGAAGAAAATTGAAGAGAACAGAAAAATGAAGGTACAACCTCATTTCCATAGTGATCAAACTAATGAAGTGATAAGGATGGAGTTGTGTTTAAAAGAATTTAAGAAATTATTTGGAAAAGTCACTAGTGATACACCACTAGAGGTGAAGCCACCTGCCAAATGAGATTGAAATTGATCATTCACGATCAATTATTTAGAGGCTACACCCAGTTCTCCCCCATCAGAGAAACATAAAAAGGATGAAACAATGCATATTGTTCCCTATGGTGATTCAAAGGGAGAAGGTAACATTGAAGAGGCTACAAGTGCACTCAAGGCAATGAAGAATGATGATGAGGTAAATAGACCTAAATCACCTCTAGTGTATCAAGAGGAAGTGCACAACTATAAAGCCCAACTGCAAGACAATGAACAACCTATTGATTTCACTAATGAAGAGAAGTTATATCTTCCAGGTTCCTAGACGATGAAAAGTTCATTGAGTCTTGAGAATTTAAAGACTTGGATTTAGATGAAGATGAGATATTTTGAAGAAAAGAAACAAGTTAACCTCATGGGAGTTGATGAGTCTAGGCATGAGGAAGTTGTAAATCAAACCATCAAGGAATTGAAACTTGATGAGATCAATATTACTATGGATAAGGCTAGAGATATGGTTCTTAAAACAAATATGTTTATTTTTCCAGGTCTATCCTTAAGACATTTATTCTTTCTCGACCAAGTTAGGAAACAAGACGATCCTACATTTGTGGCAGAATTTGATATGGATGAGAAGATAGTCGGGTCAGATAATCCAAAGAACAAGGTCCTTGCCACATGAATTAGCTTCAAATGAGCCCACAAGCCAAGATTCTAGATATTATGAAAGGAAATGATGGATTGGCTGTAATACAGACTATGGAAGACATTAACTCATTGGTATTAGCTACAAACCTCATGCATAGGGCTATGTTCAACAAGGATCAAGTGAAAAATCTACAAGAATAGGTTGAGCATGCTAACACAAGAGAAATCAAACTAAATAGAGTTGTAAATGAATTATATGTGGAGAATGTTACTTTGAAGAAAGAATTGAGAGAATTGAAAGGTAACCAAAGAAAATCTCTTGTATTACATAAGGATGTTCCTTCTCAACCTTTGGACATTACAAAAGATGACAAGGAATGGAAGGAAGAAAGGGATGAGTTTGAAAATGAAGTTAAAGAAATGAAAATTTCCCACTAGGAGCTTGTGCACGAAATCCCCAAACAAGTGCTCAATACTTTGGAACAAATATTAGCCCATGGAGTTGAATTGGTAATAAAAAAATGTGAGAAGTTGATGATGGGTATCATTCTCTATTAGATACGTTGAAAATATTTCATGGAAACAAGCCTACATTAGAGCACCTTGCAAAGGGATGGAAACCTTCCCACTATGATCTCACTAGGCTATGTGATGTTACTCAGAGATATCTAGATGCACCCCCATAAATAAAAGAGACAGAGGAAATGATAAGTGCAATCTTGGAGGAACTTAGATATATAGATGGGGAAGAAAAAAGAATAAATGAGAAAATATCTTCTTTTCATACCATCAAGTACTATTCAATCCTTGAATTTGTATATAAAGAGGGTCGAGTCAAGGGCCTTGTGGAAATGAAAATTGAATATAAGGAAATGGTGTCTAAGATCATTTCTCACTTAAAAGAAGACAGGGATGTGAATATTCAAAATTTTAATATGTTTCTAGACAGAGTGACTGTTCTTGAAAAGAGGTTCTCCAAATTTGTTTTAGAAGTCTGTGTCATGGCTAATAAAAAATGGAAGGATTATATGCTTATCAGGCTAGACATACTTCATTTCAACTGGCCGATGCATCTTCAAATACAATAATGGGTGGAGGAATATCTGCGGCCAACATAGAAGAAATATCAGAAAGAAGAGCATGTGATCGAGGATAAGGAACAAGGTGATGAGGAATTGCATGATATTTGCGGCCCGATGGTTATTTGTTCTACTATCTTATTGTGTTGTTTTATTTGAAACATGTTTTAATGTGTTCTACTATCTTATTGTGTTATTTCATTTTGTATAAATGAGAAACCAAGAGTGTAGTAGAATTATCATAAGAAGAAGCAAGACATAGAAAATATGAATTACATAAGCATGCACTCAATTTTGAAAAGATAATAAAAGGATCCAATTCGTTCTCTGCAATTATGGTTTGGATAAATTTCTTTTGAATTAGTTCTTTGTAATTTACAATTAAAAGCAGTTGAAAGCTATTGTAAATTACTGTGTAGAGGAATTACATATTTTCACATTTATTTGAATATCAAGGAACATTAGAGAAGTTGTTGTCCTAGTGATTCTTGTCTAATTGGTCTTCTCAAGCAAAATTTAAAAGAAAATATAAAGTCTCATTCAAGTTCATAGAGGGGATTGTGCTAATTTTAAATGCATGCAATTAATTTCATTTGACTCTTTTCTTAATGGAGAAATGTAATTATATACCATATTATTATGTCTAGCTTATTATGTATTATGTATGGGTATGTACGGTGTATGTGGAGGGTGAAAATTATTATTTTGGGTTTCAAAACCTCTCATATGGGCATGAAACTCTACTTAGATATCTACATCACATACTTCAACCACTATTGTTTATACAAAGCATTTAACTCCATCCTTGAAAGAGAGATATTGAACAAATAATACACATTGCAATCAAAACTTGCAAAGATGAATTCAAAACAAGATAATGTCTAACTTTAATTGAAAAGGGGGTTCATCGATGAAACAATGAATATCTAAAAAATTATTAAGTGTCATAGCAATTTGAATATCAAGAATCATTTGGTATCAACAATCAACTTGTAATGGGAATCACCCTAATTTTGAATGCATACAGAGCATTGCCCTGATTTTATATACATGCAAATATAAAGTCTCATTCAATTTCTTAGAGGAAATTTCCCTAAAGTTAAATGAATACAAATATAAATTTTATAGAGTGCACCATTAAATTTTTTACAGTAGCATCAATAATGTTGAGGGAAAGCTAACCATTTTCCACGATGCCAAATTGTTTGATAGATGACCTTCTAGAACCTTTAGATTTGGTTTCGACCCCATTGACATCATCAATGACATGATTTTTCCTCAACCCATGTACTTGCACATTTGGATCGCCATGTGAGACCCAAATTTATATTAAAATTTCATTTAGAGCATAATTTATCTTTTCTCCAACTTCATTTCACTACAAAATATGAATGGTCAGTGAAAGAAACTTACACTCAGAAGTAGGTAGCAAAAAATTGGTTGAGTTATCCTGAAAATTCACCATGTAGGCTATTCATTGCACATGATGCCAAAAAGTATAAAAACAATATTATATTTGATAGAAAAATATTTTATATCAATGTAACATATGGGAATACATAAGGAAGATGGAATTAGAATATTTTGAAAATACACCTTGTTCAATTTTTTAACAAAACTTGAAATTTTTTTGTTATCTCTTTCTTCTAATTTTTATGTATCATTACTAGCATTGTAAGATAAGTTGGTTGTTGCTATGAAAGATTCAAGTTCTACAAAAGAAAGATCTGTCAAATCATACTTGTATAGGTGTTGCCCCTTTATTCTATTGTACCAACATAATTGAAGCTCGATGCCTTCTAGCCTATCCAAAAGGTCAATGCCATTATGGTAATCAAACACCCTATTACCATACTTCCTTTGTATTCTTTGAACCCTTTCAATGTACCAGGTTCCACAAGAAACATCTTGTCTTGGACTTCGATAAAGACCTTTTCTTGTAGTACGTTCAGTGGGAGGTATTGAATTGCTTGCAAACAACACCCCACAATCTGATCCAATACCAAAGCTAATTGAAACACCCTTTTTTGGGGTCCTCTCATCTTGCCTAAAGTAGACCCCACTCCTCACTTTAGTCAACCTATCTTTAGACAACATTGGATTTTCATTCAAAAGATTAACCAAACAAGCTTTGAACATATCCTTACCATCAAGGTGTATCACTGGTTTTATATTTTTATTTACATTTCTATCAACGGAATCTAAAATTTAATCCAACTCATGCCTCCACTCACTTTCCATTATTTATAATTTACCTTGATTGTGTACCACTAAAGACATAGATTGGAATATAGAGTTGGAATAAGTTGGTGGAGATTCATCAACTACTTCATCCATAGCTTAGAATGTTGGATAATGTTGGTCCTCTATCCATGGTTTAACCCACCTAGAAGATTGTGTGGGATTCTATGGTCACATGCAAATAGCTAATAAAATATCTCATGCATCCTTCGAGCCTATCTTGAGGGCTTCCATAATTTTACCATATGTAGATATTGATTCATATTCTTATAATATGTTAAAGTTGTGTATCCTTTCTTGGTGCAATCTATTCTAGATACTTTCTTGCTTCTTATGAGATTTATTAAAATGAAGCCCTTGTGGATTTTATTCTTCTTCTAAAACTCTATTAAGGGTTCCAATAATGTGAAGCAAGTCAGTGAAATCATAGGACCTTTCTGGTCCAACCATCCCACCAAATTTTCTATAGAAGTTCTCACATACATCTAACCTAGCTAGGTGAAAAACACATGGCAAGTGAGAGTATTGATCTCGAAACAATCTCAACAACAAAACTACAAAGTGACAATAAATTTTGACATCTTGATATGCCTCTCTATTGATGAAATTTATGTTGACATTATTATTAGATTATTTTCGTAGCCAACATAACCATAATGTGAAGAAATGATGAAATCGTGAAGCATTTCACACTCTTTCCCAACGATTCAAACTCGGAGACATAAAGATGTCAATGTAGTCAGTAACAATCATTAGATGTCTCTGTGCCTAGTGTCCTCTATACCATTCCACTAGATGTACTTATCATCTCTTTCAAACACCTCTAAACATGCCTTGAAGAAATGCATTGTGTTGAACCCCATTTATGTCAATTTATCCTCTCTATATCTTCACTTTTAAGCTTGTGATCATCCCCTTTAAAAGTGTTATAAATAATCCTAATATGATCAAAACTTATCAACTCTTCTCCTAAAATCAAATCTCATCGACTGCTAAATAAAGGATTCACTAGCTTTTTTCCATTGTGGATGTAGTCCTGGTCATAAAATATTGTTACATGGCAACCATTGTACGAACCACTTAGTATCCACAATTCCCAAGGAATTTGATATAGAATACCTTCTTCTGAATAATATTCCATCAACATAAGTTATCTTCTTTACTATCCCCATCTGAGGAATGAACAACAATAGGTCCCAAATTATTTTCCACGTGTCTCTTCCACAAAAATTCTATTTTTTCCCATTGTTGACGAATGGAATTTTCATAGAACCTATTGCATGTTGGATGAGCAACCAAAGCCAAAAAAGGAAGCTTTTCATGTAAAGGGTTTTCAATAATAACACATCTATAGTGGCCAATAACATTTTTATTGAAGGAATCTATTATGATATCATAACCTGTAACTCCCTCACCAAATGTCAGCAATAAATGTGATTAACATTGATGGTCTTCTTTATTACCACAAAAACCAACCAATGTATCACTTTTTTCTACCCAACTAACATAAATTTTTACAACAATTTCATCTTTAGTGAGGTGCAAAGGAATTGGGCCATCTATACCATGTTTGGTTTTATAAGAATCATACACTTTTCCTACTACCTCAAAAATAAAGTCATGCTCCCTCGGGATGTATGCCAATGACTTTCTAACTTGCCTCAAATTTGTAGAAATTGAAGGACCATCTAGATTCACGCTAATAAACCTATGTAATCTAGGACCTCCCCATAACTTGATCATCTCATAAAAGGATTTAGTGGATGTACTTTACCTTATCCCTCCCTTTGGATGCGTCAAGTTGTGAAAGATATCCTTGAAAAAACTCCAAATTGCATCTTTACCTCACAATTTTCCTTGTCTATGTTCCTCACACACATCATTGCAAAACCTAAAGACATCCTTACTTTATATATATTCAAACAAATTCTCCTTTAGGGATCTCATTCTGATAGAGAGTATATCAACCTTTGTCTTTTCCCACCAAAGAGTACACATTGTTGATCTTTGGATAGCATTTGATACCCTAGCAATTATTCTGAGTTCATTTTGAGTCAAATAGTCTAGTCTTCTCCCTCTACCTATATCCCTCCACGTCTTTTAGTGGCACACATTGATTCATGATATAAACACATCCTAAAGTCATCACATTCTAGAATCATCTTACAAAAGCTACATGTCAATGATTCAACCGGGATCCCCATCTCAAAATCCCTCTTGCAATGAATAGGCCTATATGTTCCTTCAATACGATATTCATTATCCTTATAACATAGCATCATTTTGGTATGCTTCTCTATGGCCCATAATTTTCCATCATGTTGATCATCCATTAGGACCTTTGTGTATAATCTTTCCCCATTTCTATTTATATGGGAATACCAATACCCCCAACATTGCAACATCAATGGAAATGAATGACCTTAAATAAGATGATAAAAAAACTAATGTACACATTCCAACAAATCATATTCAAAATAAATTTAAACTTGTCTAGTTGACACACCTGAACTAGAAGGATCTGCACTTATAGAACCCCTATGTAGTACAGATGGTGATGATGGGGCCAAGAACCTTGTCAAACTTGGTTGGGCCTTGTCATTGGTAGGCTTCTCCGGTCTCCCAATTGTCCCACTCCTTAAGAAATTATATCATGTGTAGCCTCATCTGTAGAAGTGGTGCGCTTCTTTGATTCCATGTGTTCATTTAGAGAACTGGCAATATTACCACTTGTTGGCACCAAGAAAAACCATTTATTGCATCATGTACATTCGACTCTTACTTTTTTATTATCCTCATAACCTGCAAGTGTTTCTTCCACCACCTTGAACAAATTAGGCTCTTGTGTCTTGTTAAAATCATCTAGAAGTTTAATTGCTTGATCAATCTCAAATCAATCTCTAATCACTATTGTATGATTTTCTATGCTACTTGAATGATCTTCACCATTTTCCTCCCTCAAAATGTGATGTTGATAGGACATTGTTTTCATATGATTTTTTTTGAAGTTACAAATTCTTCACGCTGCCATGGATACTTCCCCTATTCCATAATCATTGCCACAACTTTCACAATAGATCTTTATTTTAGGTTCTCCCTTTTCTAAATATACTTTTATAGTAAGTTTATCCTCCACAAATTCTTCCATTAAAATATTCACTCTCTAATTCCAAGATGCCAATACATTAGGATCAACAACTATGCTTTGTTGCACTGACTCATACCCATCTCCAACTCTTGGTTGTTTATGCATACATTCCTCTACAATCTCTCTATTGTTTTGATGGTTTGGTCTACTTTCTACCATATTTGACTCCAGCGTTCCAACATCCATTTTGTCATGTTTCCTCTTAATTCCTATAATTTGTGCTGTAGCTTTCCTTTTTTGTTCTTGCTTTATATTTAAAGGATGCCCAAGGCCACTAATAAAATCGAATGGATATTCAATGAGTTCATCATCCACAATTTCATGATGGATGTCAGCAAGTGTACAACCTTTTTGACAAATGACTGTGCCAACAACAAAATTTTCTTCACCAATGACAATTACATATTCCACATTCATCATTGGATACATATGCATTTCAATCCATATGTACCGATCAATTGGCTAAGTAATGGATAAAATTATAATAAAAAAATTCAAACCACATGTACCTATCACATTCATTTCTCAAATTTACACATTCATATCCTATACAAAGAAAAAAATATTTACACATTCAGGTCATAGCAAGAACAGATAAAGATGACAAAGAAGTGGTCAATGATAATCCTAAAGTATGGTCTAAGCTGGTGAAGATAATTGAGGAAGATTGAGAAGTACTCCCATACAGAGAACGTGAGGGCTTTGGTTAAAGAATGACAAAAATGATTATTTGGGGAAGGGAAAGAGTACTATTCTTTGAAAAATTAGGAAAGCTCCCATATGCTACAGTGAGTTCCCCTCCACATATCTAGACAGTGCTGTGGAAATGCAAAGCATAGTTATCTGAACTGGATAGATTCAAATATGTTTTAACCTAAGATGCAATTTATAATACATATATTCCTGTTACAAGTGGACAGTAAATAAATTATGCTAAGATTTGTTCTGTATGATTTTGGGAAGGATGATATTTGAATTTCCTTGATTAGAGAGGAGATAAGAGAGGGTTTCTATCTATAAAAGGAGCAGGGAATGCAGAGTTTTATATCAAATAGAAGCAGTTTATTGTGAGTTTACTAAGGGAGAAGTATGGAATGACAAGTTCACTTCAATATATATTGCAGCTATGGGGATAACAACATTGATAATCAACAGAGAATGTTGTTCAATCTGCAAGATGAATCCCTATTGTCTACGATCAAGTAGGTCATTGAGTCAATTTCATCCAATCACTTCCACAATGGAGTCTTATTGGAAAGATTCCTTACCACAGTGGTTGAAACCTTTGGAGCATGTTACCAGGATTCAAGGATGGTAGATGAATTGATACATGATGAGTATACACATGTTGTTTTAGTGGCTATGATGCAAATGAAAATAGACTATAAAAAAAATTTTTATTGATGGAGTTTTTGATGTTGAAGCTATGGCCAAGAAGAAGAAAGTTTCTCAATATCTGACTCTGTTTCGTGAAGGAATGACCAATCTAGACATTACATCATTTTCCAAATGTATGGAAAATAATGGTGATCTTTTCGCTGCCTCTCAGCTTAAGAGGATGAATGTACTAGTTGATGGTTACCTTACCATAGCCAAATGGATGTACTAGATGGTCAACTTATAAGGGAGCTACCCCCTTTGGTAGTTATCTATATAAATAAATAAAAAATTACCCAAGTGCTCATCAATAGTGGATAATATTCCTTCTAAAACCCATTTGAATGCATTGAAATTATAAAAATAGTCCATGATCCATGTCCAGAAGATAATATATAGCACAAGAGCCATCTTACATTACATAAGGAAACACGTTACATTTGAAATTGGGTTTGCTAAAGACTCTATCACGTTATACATATAAAAATGTGTTGAATGATATAAAACACTCAGGGTTAGAGCTTTAATCTAAAAATGACTGTTACAACAATCTAAGAATTGGAAAATGGAAGTGGAAAAGGAGCATATATAATGTTGTGCCCCCGTGATTGAAATATGTGCCTGGCTCTAGAAATGTAAATGGCTTGAAGTTGTAGGTCCTTCCACTTCGCTACTGGTTTCCTTCCACTTCACTGTTGGTTTCTGAGTGTTTTCAAAATTTGGAAAATCAAAATGGTTTTTCCAACTCATTGCTCAACTATTTTTTGAGAAAATTGTTTTCAAATTTTAATTTGTCAATGATTTTTCCCACTACTTCTTACGTGCTTCTGGATATTATTGAATAAAAAATACCTCTGAATATTGTACTCCTTTGTAAAAATTATAAAGCCCCTCTATCCCTATTATGTTCCCAATATATTACATCAGATTTTGGGGATATAATATCCCCCAATATGAACGCACATGATATGATATTGCCTAGCTAGTGAAGACCCCGTGCTTCTTTCTCTATGGTAAAGGTGGATTTGTTCTTTGATTCCTTAAAGCCTACTTGCTCTTAGGTTTTTCAATGGATTGAGGGTCCTTTTATGCATTTATTTTTTCTACTGATGTTGGTTTGGTCTTCTCCATCCTAGGATATTCTTGTAGCTTCATTCATGTGGCCCTGCCTTTATCAACAATTTCTCTATTGTTGTTTTTTTCGTGCAAATATAGTGTTTGTGTGATTGTTTTGGGATGAGCCATTGCTAGGCATGGATTGATTATTATTATCGTTGCACAGTGACAATTTAAACTTGTCCTTGTTTATAATGTTTTACTTCTAGAAGCATGATGATAATTTGATTGCACAAGCTCCTTTAAATTTGACTCAATTGGTTCCCTTAAGGGTGTGAATTAATGTTTTGGTGCTTGGAGACTATTTTCTATAGGTTTGTTGCTTGAAGGAATGTCAGAGTCCATTTTTTTTTTCTCAAGTTGTGATAATCTACAAACCATATGAGATTCCTAGTGGTATGCTAATGGATGCAAAGATGAGGTTGTTGCTAGGATGCTATGTTTTTCTTTTTTTTTTTAAATGTTTGTTGGATGAAAATACAACTAAGGAAATAACAATATTTTTTTGGGATTTTGATTTTTGGATGAGAGTGACAACTAAGCGAATTGACTATGTAACCCTAATTTTTATGGAATTTTAAAAAAAATAAAACTAAGGAAATGACAATATAACCCTAATTTTTTAGATTTTTTTTTAATTTTTGGATGAAAATGACAACTAAGGGAATGACAAATTAAACCCTAAATTATTTTTTGATTTTTTAAAAAAAAAAATTGGATGAAAATGACAACGCAATCCTTTTTTTTTGAATTTTTGATTTGTGGATGAAAATGACAATGTAATCCTATTTTTTTTGGAATTTTTTATTTTTCAATGAAAATGACAATGTAACTCGAATATTTTTTGAAATTTTTTATTTTAGGATAAAAGTGACAACTAAGTAAATGAAAATGCAACCCTAATTTTTTTTAAAAAAAATTGGAATGAAAAATGACAACTAATAGAGTGATAGTGTAACCAGAATTTGTGTAATTTTTAATTTTTGGTAGAAAATGACAACTAAGGAATGACAATGTAATCCTTACATTTTTTATTTTTTATATTTTTGAAATGGAAATGACAACTAAGGAGTGGCAATGTAACCCTAATTTTTTTGGAATTTTTTTATTTTTGAATGAAAATGACAACTAAGGGCATGACAAATGTTACCCTATTTTTTGAATCTTTTTATTTTGGAAATGTTGGAATGAAATCCTATGAATGAAAACCTAAGTGATAAAAAGGGAAACATAGACCTCAAAGTTCAAAATTAAAAGTATGGAGTTTGTTGAAGTCTTACATTTCAGTAGATTTATGAGCTACGACTTTGACTTGTTAGTGGAAATGATAAAAAAAGTGTTGATGAGGTCAAGATAGCCAACAATGACAAATAAATGATTCAAGATTCTATCAACAAGTTTTTAAAATTGTTTTAAGACTAATGTGCAAGCTTGATGAGTGCAAGACCTACACTAAGGATTGGAATGCAATGATTGAAATGAAAGGATTGATCTAAGACCTATTATTTTGACGCAAACAATGCAAGGTAAAGATTACCCTAGGTTATGATTGAGCTATGTTAAGGATGTTAAAGACAATCTATGTTAAAACCAAATAAACAATGTAGTCTAAACTAAAGATGGTGGATGCAAATATACATGTATGCAATTTTGGAGATAAAATTTTGGCTAATAATTTTTTTAACCTAAGGGTGAAAACCTAGAATTTGGAACGCAAGGTTAAATGCCATGCAAGTTTTATTCTCAGCGATGTTTACAATCTCAAAATCCTTAGAAATTTTGATGTTTGATCCTAGCTATTAGCCTTTGTATTAGGTCTCAGAAACCCTAATTTTGATAAAAATATGCATGATAGAAATTGGAAAATGTATTGTAGATTTTGACAACACGAGACTATATCTGACAGATGCGATGAAGATTTTAGCAAATGCAGTAATTGTCTAATAAATTAAGGTGAAGATTTTGGAAATTCATGATAGATTTGGAAATTGTAGTGATTTTGGGTTTCCTATGTTTTTGTTTTAGATTTTTTTTATCAAATTAAGTTTACAAACAATGTGGAAACATGATAAATAATACGATTGTCGACTCTGAAAAATCCAAGTATGACTTGGGGGCCTAAATCAGCCCAAATTTTAAATGATAATAACTGGTATTTCACTTCAAAATACTCATCAGCATATACAACCTAGTACTCAAAAGGGTCATTTATCAGATCAGGCCCAAGCTCAACTCTATTCAAATGTAGAGGGTTATAGGTCAAGTGGAAAATGCACTTGTGCTGCAACATAGACTCACCTTTCCTATTACCCTGAAGGTCCTAAGACTATGAATTTAGGGTTTTATAACTTAAAATGGATAGTGCATGTTGAGTATCTTTAGGGTACAATGCACATCCCTTGCACCAATCCAATAACACTAATAGGTTGGTCTTCTAAATATAAGAGGTGTTAGTCCAGGCTCTAAGAAGACTGAGGTTGTTGAGTGTGCAAGGTCTTAGGTTACAACATAATGATCAAGTCCTTAAAGATCCCTAACTTGAGTCTCGAATCACCATGGACCTCAAGGCCACACCTCACACTACTGAACCTAGATTGCACTTTGTCATTTGCACTCATTTCTTTATATAGTCCACTAGAGTTGTGTGCTTGATGTCAAACCTTCAGGTGATGAAATCCATAGGAAAACCTACTAATAAAAAAAAGGATTTAGCACGTGTTTCTCTTACACCTAGGATCCAAAAGGCCAAGGGGAGAGGATACTTCATGCACTAATTCAAGTAATTAACAACTGATGTGCAAGCACATTGGAGAGATGTAAGACAATTATTTACCACCATTAAAAATACAAATGTTATTTGGAGTAGAAATCACAAACACTTAGGTTTTAAAGATTTTCTTTGACCACGATCTTGTAACACACATCTTAGATTCTTTAGCTTCTTCAAATTATTGCTTAACCAAATTTTACCCTATATTTTTACCAGACAAATGTGGCAAATGATTCGATGATTGCAGTGAATAATTTGATGATTATGGTAAAAGATTTATTGATTATGGTAAATTATTTATGATTGTGGTGAATGATTTGGTAATTGTTTTGAATAACTTGTGATTATAGTGAATAATTTGTAATTGCGATGAATGAATTGTGATTGCGGTGAATGATTTGCGATTGTGGTGAATGAATTGCAATTATGATCAATGAAATCTATAACTTGCAAGTGTTGATGACAATTATTCAAGTGTGTATTGTCATTGATGTTTAAACAAATGTAGTTATGTTTACACAAATATCTATACCTAAACTGAGCACAATAAGTGTTTTCCAAGTTCTCTCAGGCATTGAAGAAGACCAAAGTGATTTTCAGTTCTAACTGAGTTCACTCGGGCATTACAGTAATGGTCAGACATTGAAGGATTACAATGTTAACCAAGTTATGCTTTTAGTGTCATCCAACTAAAAGTAGTTTACATTTTATGGTTAATTGGTTATATGCAGCTGACAGACTTAAGTTTTATTATTTATTTTGGAAGGTTATTCAAGCTGACTTGACAAGGTCTATCATATATATACAAGGTCAAGTTTGGATTGAATGTGTGTAGTAAGATGTGTGTAAAGTTTGTGATATGAAGAGGGAAGGCAAAATTAGATGGGATTCTGATCAAGGACAGAACATACAGAGCTGCAATAGAATATTCGATCAGTGAGGATCAATTTTTAAAGCCAAACACAGAGATCTGAATTAGCAAAGATAGTTTCTTGGACAAACAGGTCAGATCCATTGTTACTCTCAATTGTAGTAGTGATCCAGAATCTCTTTACAGAGTAGATTTAACAATATTTTTTAAATCCTCTCACAAGGTGACATTTCTACATTGAAGTGTTTGAAGACCTCTAACAAGGCCACTCCTTACAGGGTTATTAAATCCTCTAATAGGGTCACACCTAACAGTGTGCATTGTAACCTTTAACAGGGTTGGCTCCTAACATGGCTCACTTTAGAAGAGTGAAAAATAGTAGCTAGTTGCAATTGGTGGTTTTTCCCATATTGGGTTTCCACATTAAATCTTGGTGTCATCTTTGTACATGTTATTTTATTTATGCTTTATGTTTCTGCAATTAATCACTAAAGGATAATCACAATTAATATCTTAAGATTTCTATGTTAACCGAGTGACAATAGAATATCTATGTTAACCGAGAAACAATGATAATTTTGATTAAGACATCTAAGGGACTTGGATTTATTTTTGTGGTAAATGATTCACCCCTCCCCTCTCAGTTACTCAACTTATTTCCAACAATTGGTATCAGAGCTTGTTGGTTCTTTTAGGGAAGGTTTCAAGGCCTAAGCTAAAGATTAGAGATGTCTTATAGAAGGGAGATCCCCAAGCTTAACAAAGACAATTTCACTGCATGGAAATATTTGATGAGGCTACATCTATCTACTATTGGAGACATAGGTTTGCAATTCCTAGATCACAAGTATGTGGAACTGTTGAGACCTATGTCTATGGATCAGATGATGGACATGAAGAATCATAACATAATGATGATTGATATAGCTTCTTCACTCAGCTATTTTGAGTTTGATGAAGTCAAGGACTGCCCTACTGCCTATGATATGTGGAAGAAACTACATGATATACATGGAGGAGATGAAAATGTAAAAAGAACCAAAGAAAAAAGTCTCAGAGGTCAGTTTGATCAGATGAAAATGAAAGAAGGAGAAGACATTACAAAATACAGTGAAAGAATCAAGAAAAGTGTCAGTTCTATCAGAGTTGCTGGTGGAACTTGAAGAAAAAAAATGGTTAGTAAGGTATTGAGAACTTTAATTCCTATCTATGCTATTAGAGTTTCAGATATTCAAGAGATGAGGTGCATTAATGATATAAATCTAGATGCATTGGTTGGAAGGCTTACAAATTTTGAGCTGGACAATTTTGACAATTATTCTCCTAATCCTAGCAATTTTGAGTCTACATTCAAAGCTAAATTAAACCTTGCTAAGATGGATATAAAATCAAAGGAAAACAAATTGACAGTGATTTTGATGATGAAGATTAGGAAATCATTGAAGCATTACTTGCAAAGAGAGTTGCCAAAGGAAAGTACAAAGGAAGAATACCATTGATTTTCTTTTCATGTAATGAGGTTAGTCACATTGCTACTAAGTGTCCAAACAAAGAAGACAAAGATGAGAAAAAGTTCAAAAAGTACAAAGGAAAGAAGGATTTCAAGAGTTACAAAAACTACAAGGACAAAGGTAATAAATCTTGTTATATTGAAAAAGATTTTGATAGTGATGAAGATGAAGATGAAATGGTTTACATTTCTATTAAGGATGAGTCAGACAATGAACAAAATGAAAAGACTTTACTTTACTCGCATATTAGCAAGAATGACACTTGGATAATTGATAGTGGTTGTTCTCACCACATGACTGGTGATAAAACCAAATTTGAACATCTTGAGCACTATGATGGTGGGAGTGTCAGTTTTGGGAATGATGAACCTTGCTATGTGAAATTTAAAGGTTGTATTTCTCTAACTGAAGGAATCAAATGTGATAATGTTTATTGGGTTGAAGGACTAAGGTGTAATCTACTAAGTGTGGCATAGCTGAATAACATTGGGTTCAAGGTAGAATTCATGAATGGTAAGGCCAAGATCCTGGATGGTAAGGGAAACCTAGTTGTAACTGGTAGGCAAACAAAAGGCAATCTATTCTATTTTGATCTCACTGAAAGTTCATGTTTTATTGCACAAGTAGAAGAAAGCTGGTTATGGCATAAAAGGTTGTGTCTTGTGAATTTTGATAACCTGGTCAACATAAGAAAGAACAAAAGAGTAAGAGGTATTCCTATTCTAAAGAAACCTGAATTAGCAATATGCAAACAATGTCAAATTGGGAAGATGGGCAAGACTAGTTTCAAGAGCAATAATTACAATACATAAGAAGTCTTGGAGCTAGTGTATACAGACTTGTGTGGACCAATCGGAACAACAAGTTACACAGGTGAGAAGTATTTTATTCTATTTTTTTATGATCATTCCAGAATGATGACTATTATGTTTCTCAAAGAAAAATTAGAAGCTTTTCAGAAGTTTAAGTGGTACCTTGCCAGAGTTGAGAAGGAAATAGGAAAGAAACTTAAATGCTTAAGATCTGACAGAGGAGGTGAATTCATTTCTAATGAGTTGAATGAGTTCTAAAATGAAAGAGGAATCAAGAGACAAGTTTCTGCCCCAGGTACACCACAACAAAATGGGATAGTAGAAAGAAGAAACAGATCTATTATGGATTGTGCAAGAACCTTGATGATTGAAAAGAATGTTGCAACCAAATACTGGAAGGAAGCCATCAACACTGCAATTCACACCTTGAACAGAGTTCAACTGAAGAAAGTTACTGAGAAGACACCTTTTAAATTATGGTATGGATATAAACCCAATGTTTGTTATTTCAAAGTATTTGGAAGTAAATGTTACATCTTGAAGGAAGAAAGAAATGGAAAATTTGATGTAAAAGGTGATGAAGGTATATTTCTAGGCTACTCCTGTAAAACCAAAGCATACAAATGTTTGAATCTTTCTAATCATAAAGTCATAGAAACTGTACATGTAAAGATTGATGAGTTCATAGAGAGAAGTGAAGAACAGAGCAATAAAGATCCTGAGGACTACATGAACATTGTGTATTATGAACCCGATACTATACCTAAGACACATGAAATGGTAATTGGACAACAACCATGTCAACAAATAAATTCATCAGCACAAACCTTGTTGCAAGCTGTGCAACCCAAGCTGCTAACTAAAGAAACTAAGTCTCAAACTGAAGAAACTGAGTCACAAACAGAGGGAACTGAGTCACAGACAAAGGCACCTGAGTCTCAGACAGAGGCACCCAAGTCTCGAATAGTGGAACCTGAGTATCTGACAGAAGAGAAAAACAAAAATTTTGAACGTGGTGAACCAAGTGGATCAAGCCCAGAATAAAAAAAAGAAGGAACCTGTACTTGCAAAATATGTCAAGAGGCATCATGCACCTGAACAAATAATTGGAGATCAGAAAGATGTAATGATAAGGAACAAAATTAAAGGTACATCTTTTCTTAGTGTAATTGAACCTAGATCTATTAAAGATGCATTGAATTATGAAAGATGGATAGAATCCATGAATGAAGAGATTGAGAAGATATAAAAGAACAAAACTTGGACTCTTGTACCTAGACCAAAAGACAAGAATGTGATTGGTACTAAGTGGGTTTTCAGAAACAAGATGAATGAAAAGGGTGAATTTTCTAGAAACAAAGAAAGATTAGTATGTAAAGGATATGCTCAAGAAGAGGGTATTGATTATAGAGAAACTATTTCTCCCATTGCAAGACTTGAAGGAGTCAGAACTCTTCTGACATATGTTGCACAGAAAGGATACTTGAGGTATACCAAATGGATATAAAATCTGCATCCTGAATGGAATTCTAGAAGAGGAAGTCTATATTGAACAACCTAAAGGTTTTGTTGATCCTAATAAAAGGAACATGGTTTGCAAACTACACAAATCCTTGTATGGACTGAAGCAAGCTCCTAGAGCCTGGTATGAAAGATTGCATGGTTAATTAGTAAGTATTGGATTTTAGAGAACTAATGACAATAGTAGCTTGTACATCAAAGAAGGACCTCAGAACAAGATACTATTAGTAGAGATATTTGTTGATGATATACTATTTACTAGATATTATGATTTACGCAAAACATTATTCGAAGCTATGAGTAAGGAATTTGAGATGTCTATGTTTGGTGAAATCAAATTCTTTGTTGGTTTTCAAGTTTATCAGATGAAGGATGGTATCTACATTACCCAGTCTAAATACATCAAAGAGATACTGACAAACTTTGGAATGGAAGATTCCAGACCAGTTGGGACACCTATGCCTACTGGACATAAGTTGTCTAAGGATGATGATTCAAAGGAGGTAAATCAGACTACCTACAGATCCATGATTGGTAAACTTCAATATGTTGTTCACACTAGACCTGATATTGCATTAGCAGTTGGTATTGTTGCAAGGTTTTTAGCAAATCCTAGAGAGAATCATTTGATGGCTATCAAAAGGATTCTGAGATATCTTAAGGGTACTGAAGAGTATGGATTATGGTATAAGAAAGGAGGAAACTTTGATTTGAAGACTTTATCTGATGTTGATTGGGAAAGAAGTGTTGATGACAGGAAGAGCACAAGTGGTGGAGCATTATTCCTTGGTAAGAGGTTAGTCTCTTGGACCAACAAGAAAAAAAATTGTATTTCTCAGTCTACAATAGAGGCAAAGTATGTTGCTGCAACAGTAAATTGTTCATATATCATATGGTTCAAACAGCTATTTTCAGGTATGAAGGAGGAAATAAAAGAACCAATCATTATCTATTGTGACAACACTAGTGCAATAAACATTTCAAAGAACCCTGTGATGTATACTAAGACTAAGCATATAGCAATAAAGTATCATTTGAAGTAAGGTTGGAATATGTGAATACTAAAGAACAAATTGTAGACATAATCACAAAATTGTTACCAAAGGATGCATTTTTTAATCTTAGAGGAAAGCTAGGGGTGATTCCCCTAACTGAGGCTCACTAATGGACATATTAGTGATGCATCAACCAGGCTACATAACAGATCTAACATGTTGATGCATATTGTCAGAGCTTATTGCATATGAATTAGTATAAACAGGTACATTACAACTTCATTGGATGTGTATTGGATGGTGTCTTTGGAATTGGTTGTCAAAGAGGGGGAGATTATTGATGTCATGCCAAAAGAATTATTAAGGGAAAGATTATTGATAATAGAGGGAGAAATTTTATCAGAAACAAAGATTAATGTAAGAGGGAGAAATCTGTATTTCAGTGATTGTGAAGACAAAGGGAGTTTTCTGGATTAGGATCATAATGAAGCTAAGGACATTAATAAATTTTTATCCTTGTTACTATTGCTCTGTAATTCTTTGTATTATGACATGTTGTGTTTCCATTAATGCCAAAGAGGGATATTGTTGATGACAATTATTCAATTGTGTATTGTCATTGACATTTACACAAATGTAGTGATTTTTACAAAAATGTCTATACCTAAACCGAGCACAGTCAGTGTTTTCCAAGTTATCTCGGGCATTGAAGAAGACCAAAGTAATTTTCAGTTCTAACCAAGTTCACTCAGGCATTACAGTAATGGTCGGGCATTGAAGGATTACATTGTTAACCGAGTTATGCTTTTAGTGTCAGCCGACTAACAACAGTTTACATTTTATGGTTAATTGGTTATATGCAGCCGACAAACTTAAGTTTTATTATTTATATGGAAGGTTATTCAAGCTGACTTGACAAGGCCTATCATATATATACAAGGTCAAGTTTGGATTGAATGTGTGTAGTAAGATGTGTGTAAAGTTTATGATATGAAGAGCGAAGGAAAAATTAGATGGGATTTTGATTAAGGATAGAACATATAGAGCTGCAATAGAATATTTGATCAGTGAGGATCAAGTTTTAAATCTAGACACAGAGATTTGAATCAACAAAGACAATTGCTTGGAAAAATAGGTCAAATTAATTGTTACTCTCTAACAATTGTAGCAGTGATCCAAAATCTCTTTACAAAGTAGACTTAACATACTTTTGTAAATCCTCTCACAAGGTGACATTTCTATATTGAAGTGTTTGAAGACCTCTAACAAGGTCACTCCTTACAGGGTGATTAAATCCTCTAACAAGCTCACACCTAACATTGTGCATTGTAACCTTTAACAGGGTTGGCTCCTAACAAGGCTCACTTCAGAAGAGTGAAAAACAGTAACTAGTTGCAATTGGTTGTTTTTTCCATATTGGGTTTCCACGTTAAATGTTGGTGTCATATATGTACATGTTATTTTCTTTATGCTTTATTTTTCTGCAATTAATCACTAAAGGATAATCACAGTTAATATCTTAAGATTGCTATGTTAACTGAGTGACAATAGAATATTTGTGTTAACCGAGCAACAATGATAAGTTTGATTAAGACATCTAAGGGACTTGGACTTGTTTTTGTGGTAACTGATTCACCCCTCCCCTCTCAGTTACTCAACTCATTTCCAACAACAAGATCCAAAAAAATCAAAGAGTTTGATCAAATTAAAGGCATGTTCACATCAGGTTCACCAAAATGTATTGATCAGGAAATAAGAAAATCATGCAATGAGGTATAAGAGAAACCAGAAACTCAAATCTCAAAGAAAAATCTTAATCTACCAATGGAGAGAATCCAAAATTAATACAATAACATAAAATAAAAAAAAACCAACACAATTGCATCCATTCTATATAAAGCTTCCACTATACTTATCCTCTTTGTGATGGATCAAATTGGCTCTCAAAATTGTAGCACACATATTCCAATATGATCACATGAAAATTTGAAGATTGTGGTTAATGATGATAGGATATCAAGATTAATTTTATATATTTTAGGGATTTTGATCAATGATCGAGATTAAGAGGTCAACAAAATTGATGAATGACTAATACCTGTTGAGACAAATTGATTGAGATGATTAGGCATTAGAAATGCTTGCATGATTGAGGTAGACTGAATATATTGAGGAGTTAAGTGATTTGATTGATCTTTTAAGTGCATTGGTTTGATCAATTGAACTGAGAGTGAGTGATAGTTGAGAGGTGGAGCTAAAGACTTAATTAGAATTAAATAATTAAAAATATTTAATCAAGCACGTGAGCTGTTGGAAAATTCCTCATTTCCCCTCGAAGGAGTTGGATTGTAAACTGGCTAAGGAATGGCAGTTGCCTTCCTCCTTCTCTTATTTTTATTGTTCTAAGGTGGTTGTGAGGAGAAATACCAAGTGGACCCCCCCAGAGGAAAATTTTACCAAGAAATTGGAGGACCTGGTCCGCATTCATGGGGGCTTTAAATGGGAGGTACTCCTTGGTCCCTATAATGAGGTATGTCTCATTCTGATGAAGTACATTACTCTGGAAGGCCATTTTGGCACTTTCTATAACTACCACTTCCCTCTGCTCAACCAATTCTATTATAATGATACTATTTCCTTCCCTTTTTACTTGTTGCACTCTCTCAAGTCTTCGGTAATGGATGTTAGGGAAAAGAAAAAGGCTAGGCATAATTAATGCATTCTCCATCAGGGCTTGATTTTACACCTTTTTTATTTTTATGTTTCTTTATTCCCTCCAAGAATTGTCACTTGTATGCACCCTAAAATGGTTGCCTAGACTATGGGCCCCCATTATTCAATTTATCAAATGACCAGAATCAATTTATCAAGTTATCAAATTTCTGAATCAATGTTTTGCAACATTTTCAATTCAAATCAATTTCCTTGATCAAATCGTGATTAATTCAATTATTTCAATATTTCCTAAGGTTTGATCATTTCATCAATTATCTTATTTAATTAAAAGAAAACAGTTCCTTTTTATTAAATAAAATAATCTTATTAAATTAAAATTCCTTTTTAATTAAATAATCTTATCTTATTTAATTAAAATATCTCTTAATTAAATAATATTATCTCATTTAATTAAAATATCCCTTTTAATTAAATTAAATAATCTTATTTAATTTAAAGAAAATCCCTCTTTTAATTAAATAAAACCCCCACTTAAATCATTCTTTGTTGAAAAAAGAAATAAATTAAATAAAAATAAATAAAGATCCTTTTTCTACACATCTTCCTAAGTGGTGGGCTTTTTGCCTCTTAATCATAGCCTTTGATTTTGCCTTTTGAAGATATGAGCACACTAGTAAAATTGGCCCCTATTTTCGATGAAAATTGGTCGAATTATCTACGCAGATTGGTCGAAAGACCCACAAATTGCTTTGTCAATATTTTTATCGTCAAATGATCGACACATTCTTGTTAACGTTTAAATTTCTACACAAACTTGGTCAAAATTAGCATATTCAAACGCCCACATTATTTGTCAAAACTGCGCCCAACGTTCGTCGAAATGTTCAAAAATTGTCGACCAAATTTAGTCAAAATGTTTGAAATTTTTTGACACAAAATGGTCAAAGCAATTCGACTAAACTCTTTCTATTTCGACCAGGATGCCAAACCCACGACGCAAAATTTTGACACGAAATGGTCGAAACATTTTGACCAAACTCTTTCTGTTTTGACCAGGATGCCAAACCCAGGACGCAAGTGTTCGACCAATTAATGTCAAAATTTTGATGCAAATTGAATTAAAAAAAAAAACAAATTTTGAAACCAAATAGCCTTAGTTTTGGCACTCGGCTTCAATAGAAGATGGACCAATAACAAATTGCTTCTTTCTCTCTAACAAACAAGTCTTGAACCAAGTGAGAAGCTATAAGTTCACGACTTCAACTTATAGCTTCTCACTTGGTTCAAGACT
>MU227058.1:5022092-5034366 GCA_018584345.1 Thuja plicata
GCATTTTCACATTTAATTAGGTTATTCAACATTATTGTTCCTTTACCTTCAACTGGACAAGGTGTATCATTTCCCATTCTTACTGTACCACCATTATAATATTCAAAAGTGTTAAAATTTTCTTTGTGACCGGTCATATGGTGAGTGTAGCCACTATCTATAATCCAGATATCATTCTTACTAACCTTAGATATGAGTGCATTTTCTTCATACCTTTCATCTTCATCTGAATCATCCTTCACAACTACAAATACTATCTTGATGTCGTCATCAGGTTCAGTGTCAGTATCTTCATTTTTGCAAGCAGCTAGGTAGCTAGCCTTCTTTCCTTTATCCTTGTAGTCTTGGTTATCCTTTCTTTCTGATTGTCGGTAACCTCTGTAATATTTGTTATCACCTCTGTCAGATTTCTTCTCAAAAGATCTGTCATCTTTTCTTCTATTAGGACATCTTATAGCAAAGTGTCCAATCTCTTTACAATTAAAGCATACAAGTGGTAACTTGCATTTGTATTTACCTTTGCCTCTCTGTATTCTTCTGGCCATAAGTGCTTCTATTTCATCTAGATCTTCTTCTTCACTTTCACTTTCACTATCCCTTCTAGATGAGCATCTATGATTGGATTTGCTTATTTTCATAGAAGACTTAAATGCAGACTCTAAACTGGGTAAGACACTATTGTCAAAGTTATTCATCTCAAATGAAATCAGTCTACCAATTAGGCTATCAAGAGTGACTGTATTGTTTGCTACTGCTCTCATTTCTTGAATAGCAGAAACTCTAATAGCATATACAGGCAATAAGGTTCTTAAGATTTTACTTACCACTGTCTCCTCTTGAAGTGTACCTCCAACACCTCGTATAGCATTGACTACTTCTTTTATTCTTGTGTTTTACTTTGTGATTTTTTCTCCTTCTTGCATTCTAAGATCATCTAACTTTCCTCTAAGGCTTTCTGCCTTGGCTCTCAGAACATTTGTATCACCTCCATGTACAAGCTTCAGTTTGTCCCACATTTTCTTTGCAGTTGTGTAATCCTTGACATCTTCAAATTCAACATCAGAGAGTGAGGAAGAAATCTCTATAACCATGCAGTTATGCTCATGATTCACTCTCAATTGATCTACTATCACTGGTCCTGTAGGCAACACATATTCCATATCTAAGTATTGAGTAATATCATTACCAATACCTGATAAGTGGAGTTTTATCCTTCTTTGACATGAAGAAAAGTTGTCTTTGTTCAACTTGGGCACATCTCGTTTGTTCATCTTGTGATCTTTACTTAGGTCTTGAAACCTTCCTTCTAAGCACACAAACTCTGATACCAATTGTTAGTAATAACTGAGAGGGGGGGCTAAATCAGTGGCCTCAAAAATTTATCCTTTAATATTTAACCACCAATCAATACACTTTAGATTATTAAGTCCCTACAAGATGTATGCCATGAAATACTTATAATATTTGATTGTCTGTTAGTTTACCTTGTCTGTCCTTATTCTCCTTGATAACCGATAAGCAGTAAAACTATTTACCGATACTCAATAAATATGCAAAGTATACCAATCAAACCAGAAATACATATGTGAAATGTAAAACATTAAAGTAAGAAACCATACACACATAACACATGGATTTTAACGTGGAAACCCTGTTAAGGAAAAAAACCACTGGGACCGGTACCCCAAATTTTCACTCTTCTAAAGTGAGCCCTGTTAGGAGCCAACCCTGTTAAAGGTTACAAACACACTGTTAAGTGCAACCTTGTTAGAGGATTTTATACATAGAGATTGTCACTTAGTATCTGGCATCTATTTTGCTACCATCCTTGAATCAGCCTCCTTCTTAGAGTGTCAATAGGCTTTAGGAAAATCTTGCTACCATCCTTGAATCAACCTTCTTCTTAGGCTGTCAATAGGCTTTATGAAAATTCAATGCTACTTTCATGAATCAACCTTTTTGGCAATCTGTTAGGATATACCTCAATTATAGAAGACGGTTAAATCCTTCTCTCTTAAGAGACTTCATGCTTCAATGGTTAAACTAAAACATTATGACCTGTTTCTAATGCAACTTGAATTGCAGATTTTCAGATCAATTTAAGTACAATACCTCTCTGATCAATGTATCAATTCAATTCTTTATGCTCCACACTTTCTACTCTATGATGTTGTGCTTCACTATTCGTCAGTGTCTACAAAATTCTTTAGCTCTCCTTCAGCTTGAATGATCAGGACTGTATAAAGTTATCCTTCACCAGTTTCTCTTCAGCATCCTCTTTCTATTCACTCCCCTTCCGTGTATTTGATTTCTTGTTATTTCGGAAATGAATCATGCTTGTCTCTTATATAGACATGATTTTCCTTAATTCTTGATTCCTGATTCTTGAATCTTGGCGTGAAAAACAATCCCATAGTTATCTTCTTGCCAACTATACAAATCTTCTTTAAATCAATTGCTTAACTCTGGGTGAATAAAACAACCAGTTAATTCTATCCTTAGGCTCTGCCAGCTAGATATTTTTTTTTTTTCTGAACTCTTTGTTCTGTTACTCAACTCTGCAGTTAGTCGTTAGTCGTCGGTGACAACTGCTAGTTCCATCAGTGTAACTCCAGTTAGCTTCGAGATCTCCATCCGTCAAGCATCATTGGATTTTGCTCCGTTGGGAAACACTGTCTCCTGCTCATCGGGCATCACTATGACTTTAACTTTGCCTTTATCGATGGTGTGCACTCTGTCAGTGTTGTCTGTCACTTAGTGAATACTTGAATTTTATGCATTGATGAAAGCATAATCTCTATTCCATTGATTCTCTGAAGTCTTTGGCATTATGTACATGACCATATAGATGATATCAATTTGACATCAATGACAATACAAACCATTAACTGATTTAATGTCTTGCATCATCTTCAACTTAACATTATCAAACATTCAATCAGTTACATGTCATTAGATAAAGCCTTGAGCCACCCACACAATCTTTCTCTCCATATTGAGGTCATGATCCATAGAACCCGTGTTGATAGATGGGGGTGTTGGGCTTAATATTTGTTCCTTTAGTCTTTTGAAAGAGTTGGGTTATTTTTAAAAAGTTATAGATACCAGGAAAAGGATCACCATCAAAGCATATGATGAGGCAGAGAGAAGTTCCAAGGGGTTGGTTGCCCTTCCTTTTAGGATTGCCCATGTTGAAAAAGATATTTTATTTTAGATAGTTGATGATGGTCCCCTTGCATATGATATCTTACTTAGTAGACCATGGATTCATGATATGCAAGCGGCACCGTCTACCTATCATCAATGTGTTAAGTTTCCCTACAATGGAATAGAGATTTGTATACCTGGGGATAACACTTTATCTATTAATTCAATTTCAGTAGGAACTCATGTTCCCCTCAATAGAGAAGAAAAATATTTTGATGCAACCTTAGCGGAAAGTAAAGATAAGCTTAAGTCAATAGACCTTGGCATGGGGGGTATCAACTCAACTCCCTCACAACACTACCAGTTTTGCCTAGGTTTTATGGCAAGCCTTCACAAGAAAAGAAACCTTCCTCTTCAGCTATGACTTTATTTGGAACATTTGTAGAATTATCAGTGCCTATCCAAGATGAGAAAGAAGAGACGTTTGTTAGAGACTGGATCTATAGAGAAGATAAATACATGCACAATGAGAACTTCTCTCCCTCTCCTAAGGCTTATGGAAGAGGGTATACTTTTGTCAAATAGATGGGATATCTTGAACATGGCCCTCTTAATCACAGATTGGATGCTAGAGCTGAACCTCTTGATCATGCTCTTTTTGGACGCAAGTCTAAGAAGCTGGTTGGCCTAGGATTTTCAAATTGCAATAAGCACACTACTCCTATCCTTGATAAGTTGGATAGTGAAGATGAATCGGAATACACACCTAATTTGACAAATCAATAAGACATGTGTGAAGATTGGATCCCTTCCACTAATCTCCTCTGGGGAGATTCAGATGTTTCGGTCACTCATGCATCAGTTGCAACTTTAGAACAAGATGAATCAAATATAGAAGATCCTTTTAGAGAATGTCAACAAAAGAATCTTGTTTGTTTAATGGAAAGAGAAGGTGATACTCTTGATGATACTAGACCTACCACATCAAGAGGTCTCAAACCTTCATGGTATAAGCATCTTAGTCGCATCTCAAACACAAGTTCATATGAGTATGAATGGGACTCCTTCTCAGAGTCTTCCATAGGTTGATAGAGATATTGATGTTATTCACACTTATAGTTCTCAACCCGAGGTAGCCAATGAGTCACATGTAGGATTAGAGGATTTGAACCCACACGTTGCCTTAGTGGATGATTCTTTTCTTGTTAGGACGAATCCTAATTTGGGTAGCTTAGAAGGATACTTGACAAACTCTAATTCTTTGGTCACCAGTGATATTATCATTCATATTATAAACTTGAACCAGTCATTGAATTGCCTCTTGTTCATCCCAACCTCATTGATTGGTCCCAATGCTATCAAGAACCTGAGCTCTTAACATTCCAAAATGATTATGAGATAGCCTATAACTTAAATGCCATTGAACATGTAGTCTCTTCCACTAGTGAACTGACTACCAGTATGATAGAGTCAGACATCAAGTACCTTAGTCATAAAATAAAAAGAAAAGAAAATCAAAATAATAGAAGTTCTGATGGCGAAAACAACTATGTGGCAGTGTCAGAACCGAAAAAGGTAAAAAGAAATGATGTATCCAAGGGTGAAAACCTCTCTGAGGCGCCTAAGGATGAGGTACTTGATCATCTCCCTAGCTACTTTCAAGATCGATCTTCAGTGCTTATTGAAGCAGGTGTGTTGTTTGTTTCTCCTCATGGGTACACAATTCCTAAGTCTTACAAATTATTTTTCCCATGTACAAACAACATTACTGAGTATGAAGCTTTAACAAATGGACTTAAGATGGCCATAGAATGGAGAATCACAAAGTTACACATCTATGGGGATTCATAGCTAATAATAAACCAAGTTAATGATGAATATAAAAAAAAAACATGAGAAAATGGTACCTTACAAGCAAATGGTTGATTCCTTGAAATGCTACTTCATATTTGTCACGTTTCAGCAAATCCCTAGAGCAGAAAACAAAGCAGCTCATGCTATGGCTACACTTTCTTCACTCCTTCAATTAGAGAAACATCAATCTAGATTTGAATTCTTGGTGGAAGAGCTACATCACCCTATTTATGAATCCCAAGGAAGCCATGTCATTTGTACCCTTGTTGGTCGCGAGTCATCCCATTATGGTGCCATTTACTCATACCTTTGTGATGACATTATACCTTGTATCATCTTAAAATGGAATAAATTACATGATAAGAATGTTTATCCCTCCTTAAGGGATGTTTTTGGCCTCCATCATACCGTCCCTCCATTTTTTCATCATCCCTTGCTTCTGTGCCTATTTAGGACCTTGATTGGGCCTCTACGGGCACCTTCTATCCCACCTGACATGTTTTCCAGGGGTTTTGACCCCCTGGGTCATGGTCAACCTTGACCTTGATCTAGGTCAAGGTTTAGGGTTGACCTTGACCCTGACTTGGGTCCCCCTTTCAAATCTAAAAGCTTGTCGGCTACCGGGAGTCATCCAAAATTCATTTTTCCCGCTTCCAGGTCGGCTGTTTCGGGTTCTGAAGCGGTGATTCCTAAATTATATTTAATATAGGTCCTCTTCTAGGGGCATGGGTCTAATTGGAATTTAATTCTCCTATGTCGGCCTCTCTAGAAGATTATGCCCTAGTTTCATATAAAAGGAAGCCTTTCTCTCTCATTTTCTCTAACTCTTCTAAGCGCAAAAAGCTCTGACCAAGATTTTGTCAAGAAGAAAAAGGTTCAAGCATCCATTTTTCTACATGTTTCCAAGATTTAAAGGTGTTCAATTCTTCCTCTCAATAATTCAAGTTGTCCATTGAAGATCAAGGATTCAAGCTCTTAAGCCTTTGAAGGGATTTGGTTCAAGCATTCAAGATTTATCATTCAAAACCCTAGATCTAGCCATCATGGTGGTGTGATCTTCCTTCAAGATCCTTTGTGCATTCTCAAGACTCCTTCATCATTTTTTCAAGGTGGATCCAAGCATACAATCATGGAGGTTTATGTTTTCTATTGAGTCCAAGCTTTCATACTTACATACTTGCTTACATTTGAATTACAATTGCATATCTATTCAATATCATAGCTTCATTGTTAGATTCAATTATACTACTTGCTAGCATTCTATACTTTATTGATTTCAAGGTTAATTCCTAAATCATGGTTTGAGTAAGGCAAACCCCTCCCCCACAACAAACAAACCTCTTTTTCTTGTAGATAAAGGTTTGGGACTGCGGATTTGGACTCAGATCTGGATACCCTTTTTGTCTTTCTTTCAGGCTCTGCAAACAAAATTTTTGTTGAGGCTATGCAGGTCAGGGTAAAGATTATTGGGTCAGGGGTGACATTTTTGGGTCAAGGTTGACCTTTTTCTAAAGATGGTTTCAGATCAGCAAAAGATTTATGGGTTTTCTTCGTCTCTGCGTTTTTGTTCCGGGTCATCCTTCAGATTTTCCAGAAATAGAGTACAGACCTCAAAAAACAACATTCTTTAGATCTGCAATACTTTAAGGTTGGTTCTTCTTCTTATCCTTTTCAATTACTGCAATATATCATATCTACATTGTCAATATAATTTAAGATCTTCTTCTTTTATCTCATTTCCAAATGGTTGATTCATCTATGCATCAATCCTTCTCTTGGATTGATCAACTTAGATCTTTCATTTGTGCATTTGGGGAATAAAAGAGGAATATCTTATCTTCTCCTTAATCATAATTACAACATACAATCCAAACAATTCAATTAAATGTAAAGTAAGGTTAAGAAAATCAACACGTCATAAACATAACCAAACCAAAACCTATTAACATCATTTTCTACCTTTACATTTTGGTGAACCCGCGATAGACAACTCTTTCTCTTTGGTGTTAGATTTACAACTTAGATTAGAATTTGCATTTATAAATACAAAAATTTAAATTTAAATACTCATAAAAATACAAAAACACTTCTTGTATTTCATTCATTATGAAGATCTTTTGGTGTATGGCTATATTTCTCATTATGCTTCTTTTAGCATCTCTTTATAGTACTTATGATGTCTATGAGAGTATCATCCATTTCATCATGTTTTTTAATCTTCATGTTTCACTTTCTTATGCTATTTTAAGATTGACCAATTCTAGTCTCCCTACTTTCAAAACTTTCATTAAGGATTTGTGTAGCTCTTTTGGATTATGTGAAGAATTTGGTAGATGATACTCCATTACCTAATCTTCCTAATCCTAATCATAACCTTCCTAATCCAATTCCTAATAATCCCACTCCTATTCTTTCATCTTCCATCCCTAGTTCTTCTCACACTTTTGTGGAGGATCAAACTATGGTACAAGGTGAGGATGTGCAAGAATTCCTAGATTTACCTTCTCCTTCTTATCCAATCCATGATGATATTAAAGGGAAATCCAAAGAAAATTCTCCTAAAACTATTGTTCCACCTTACACAACATTCTCTCATGAGCATCATAATCAATCATCTCCCATAGACGTTTTTCAAGATAGATACACTACTGGATACACTATGATTGATAAACAAGGTTATAAGGGTTTAGGGCTTGGTGTTAATGAACATGGCATTAAAAACTTGATCAATGTATCTCCTAAACAAGATATGTATGGTATAGGTTATTCATCTTCTCAATTCCATGTGTCTAATCTTAACTATCATCCTCCTCTTTATATTCTTCTTCCAACACCTACCTTAGACCACCCTGATACTCCTCAAGATGTGGCTAAGAGAGTGTATGTCCAGTTAATTAATTCCAAGAAAAAAATCTTTAAACCTATTCCAAAAAATTCTTTACATAAGTACAAATGCCCTTTCCACAACATTAATAAACATTTACTTTCTAATTGTGTTTATTTCAAATTATATGTTAGAGAAAGGGCTTCTTTAGGAATTATATCTTATTCCCATGCAGTATTACAATTTCTTCATAATTTTGACACAGGACATTCCCCTCATTCTTCTATAGATTAGATTCTTTTCCTCTTGTCTCTTAACTAGGGGGCAAGAGGTCTTCTCTTCAAAACTTATAGGATCCATTATGCTCTTAACATGAATGTTGTTTTGAGTATAATTGGTTATTCTTTCTACATTCTATCCTTACAAGTTTTCTACTTTTCCTTCATGATATCTTTTCTAGGACATTGGTTTTGTAAAGATATCTCTTTGTTCCAACATCTCTTGATATAATTTGATATATCCCTTGCATCCATCACTGGGGGCAAGGTATTCTTCTTTTTCCTCTATCTAAGGATCTACTTTCCTTATCTTAGTGGCATGTGTTTATTTTACAACATTATTTCTTTATAAAGATTTGTGTTTTGGCCATCAATACCCTCTTATTTGAGAGGTGATTGTCCTGGGTCATCACCTCCTCTTTATTTTTCAAATTATGTTCTTTATAAATTCTTTCTCTTGCTTTGGGTTAGAGTTTGCTTCCTTCATTGTAAGATTCCTCTTCCTCTTGATTATAAGATTCCTCTTCCTCTTGATTACAGGGGGCTGGATGATTAAATATTTGGTCCCTCTTATCTTTAGAAGATGACATTTTATCCTAAAGAACTCCTCTATGGTAGGGCTCTTGTTGATAAGATCTCTTCCTCTTCGAGGATCCTTTTTCCATAAGTGACATATCTATTTAACGATTATCTATGTTCTTAGATGTAAGGGTCAACACTCTTCACTAAGAATATGGTATACATTGTTGTTTAGCTGGATATCTCCTTACCTTGTGAAGTAGGTATCCTCTCCCTCTTCCTTATCCTGTCTAGTGGGTAGCCATGATAAGGAGGGGGCATATATAGGGTCTCCCTTGTACTATAGTTTACATTTATTTACATTTTACAGCATGATAAATCCTTGGAAGGTAACGCACATAAGTTGCTAAATCCTGAAGAGACACGCATTTTTATGTTTATTTTTGCTAAATCCTCGGAAGGTAACGCACATAAGTTGCTAAACCTTGAAGAGATACACACCCTTTTTATTTTACAATATGCTAAATCCTTGAAAGGTGACACACATAAGTTGCTAAATCCTGAATGGACACGCATTTTATATTCCATAGTGATACAAGAATGTGGATCTATGGATATTTCAAAAGTCATCAGAAGACACATTACAATTACAAGCATAGTTTATGGGTGAACCTATTGGGCTCTCCCTCCTTGGTGATTCATGGTAAGGTGGGCATCTTACTAGGTGAGGTAATCACTTTTCTCTTTTCTCTCTTTCACTTTCATGTTGGTAGGATTAGATCATGAAGCTATGTTATCTATAGTGTTGCTCTTGTCTTGCCTATGTAGTCATGTATATTTTATATGATTGATTGCTATTTATTTCCATATCTTTATGCATGTATGTTGAGTTAGAATCCTTGGTCTATGGGCTCATTCCCTAGACATAGTGATATTCTACCTCGTTGCAATCCACCAGTGTCTTTCTTCCGACTTTACCGTGAGCATGTTCGATTTCCATACTCTCGCTAAAGTGGGGGCTTAATGTATCATCTTAAAATGGAAGAAATTCCATGATAAGAATGTTTAGACCTCATTAAGGGATGTTCTTGGCCTCTATCATACTGTCCCTCCATTTCTGCATCATCCCCAGCTTCTCTGCTTGTTTAGGAACCTGATTGGGCCTCTCCGACACCTTCTATCCCACCTGTCATGTTTTTCAAGGGTTTTGACCCCTGGGTCAAGGTTGACCTCAACCTTGACCTAGGTTAGGGTCAACCTTGACCCTGACCTGGGTCCCCCTTTCAAATCTGAAAGCTTGTCAGCTACCGAGAGTCATCCAAAATTCATTTTTCCCGCTTCCGGGTCGGCTGTTTCAGGTTCTGAAGCGGTGATTCCTAAATTATATTTAATATAGGTCCTCTTCTAGGGGCATGGGTCTAATTGGAATTTAATTCTCCTATGTTGTCCTCTCTAAAATATTATTCCCTAGTTTCATATAAAAGGAAGCCTTTCTCTCTCATTTTCTCTAAGTCTTCTAAGTGCAAAAAGCTCTGACCAAGATTTTGTCAAGAAGAAAAAGGTTCAAGCATCCATTGTTCTAAATGTTTCCAATATTTCAAGGTGTTCGATTCTTCCTCTCAAGCATTCAATTTCTCCATTGAAGATCAAGGATTCAAGCTCTTAAGCCTTTGAAGGGATTTGGTTCAAGCATTCAAGATTTATCATTCAAAACCCTAGATCTAGCCATCATGGTGGTGTGATCTTCCTTCAAGATCCTTTGTGCATCCTCAAGACTACTTCATCATTTCTTCAAGGTGGATTCCAAGTATACAATCATGGAGGTTTATGGTTTCTATTGAGTCCAAGCTTTCATACTTACATACTTGCTTACATTTGAATTATAATTGCATATCTATTCAATATCATAGCTTGATTGTTAGATTCAATTCTACTACTTTCTAGCATTCTATACTTTATTGATTTCAAGGTTAATTCCTAAATCAGGGTTTGACTAAGGCAAACCCCTCCCCCACAACAAACATATCTCTTTTTCTTGCAGATACAGGCTTGGGACTGCGGATTTGGACTCAGATATGGATACCCTTTTCAGCTTTCTTTCAGGCTCTGTGAACATAATTTTTGTCGAGGCTGTGCAGGTCAGGGTCAAGATTATTGGATTAGGGGTGACATCTGTGGGTCAAGGTCGACCATTTTCTCAAGATGGTGTTGGATCGGAAAACTATTTTTGGGTTTTGTTAGTCTCTGCATTTTTGTTCTGAGTCATCCTTCGGATTTTTTTAGAAATAGAGTACAGACCTCAAAAAACAACATTCTTCAGATCTGTAATACTTTAAGGTTGGTTCTTCTTCTCATCCTTTTCAATTGCTACAATATATCATATCTACATTGTCAATAGAATTTAATATCTTCTTCTTTTATCTCATTTCCAAATGGTTGATTCATCTCTGCATTAATCCTTCTCTTGGATTGATCAACTTAGATCTTTCATTTGTGCATTTGGAGAATAAAAGAGGAATATCGTATCTTCTCCTTAATCATAATTACAACATACAATCCAAACAATTCAATTAAATGTAAAGTAAGGTTAAGGAAATCAACACATCATAAACATAACCAAACCAAAACCTATTAACATCATTTTCTACCTTTACATACTTGAAACCTTTAACCGATCTGAATGCAAAAACCTTACCCAAAATGCCTCTCGCCATTCCCTTATTATTGGTGATTTGTATAGGAGGGGTTTAGATGGAACACTTCTTAGATGCTTAGAAAAGGAAGAATCTGACCAAGCGTTAGTTGACATCCACAAGGGAATCTGTGGGGGACATTCCAATGGTCTTTCCATGGCCTGAAGGTTGCTTAGGGTAGGGTA
Organism: Thuja plicata; assembly: GCA_018584345.1. Taxonomy (NCBI): domain Eukaryota; kingdom Viridiplantae; phylum Streptophyta; class Pinopsida; order Cupressales; family Cupressaceae; genus Thuja; species Thuja plicata. Next base: position 5,033,593 of record MU227058.1, read on the forward strand.
CTATTGGCCTACAATGCATATTGACGCAGTAGCTTTTGCAAAGTCATGTGAAAAGTGTCAAAAACATGGTAACCTGATATATGCTCCAGGCAGGAACCTCATTCCTTCTATATCTCATTGGTCATTTCAGCGCTGGGCCTTTGATCTTGTTGGACAGATTCATCCCAACTCATCAGGTGGACACAATTTTATTATCACTTCTATTGATTACTTCACTAAATGGGTAGAAGTTATCCCACTTTCAGTTGCCTCGGGCAAGACAGTCTCTCTATTCATTCTGAACCATATCATCTGTCGATATGAAGTGCCTTCTGAGATTATCACTAACATTGGAGGCCGGTTCAAAAATAAGGACCTTAATCAAATCTGCAAGAAATTCAAGATTAAACAACATTGGTCCTCCATTTACTTCCCGCAAGGAAATGGTTAAGCAAAGGCATCAAATAAAACCATTCTTAAAATCTTGCATAGAACAGTCTATAAGAATGGTAGAGATTGACACTTATAGATAAATCTGGCTTTGTGGGCCTATAAAATGAGTATTCTTACTCCTACTAGGGCTACTCCTTTTTCCCTTGTATATGGCGTTGAAGCAGTGTTACCTTTGGAGGTTGATATTCCTTCACTTAGAGTTTCCCTCAAAGGTATAGTTACAGATGAAGACTACCGCACCATGAGACTTCAAGAGTTAGAACTTCTAGATGAGAAATGTCAAGCATCATTTGACCATATGAGGGTTTATCAAAAGCGCATGTCCAAAGCCTTCAACAAAAA
>MU227058.1:5034416-5048478 GCA_018584345.1 Thuja plicata
CATATGAGGGTTTATCAAAAGCGCATGTCCAAAGCCTTCAACAAAAAGGTTCACCCTAGAGAATTCCAAGTGGGAGATCTTGTCCTACGTGAAAATCCTAAGAATCAACATCATAGAGATCAAAAGGATAAATTTGAACCTAATTGGCTTGGACCTTACATTATCACAACAACTTTTGGGTCAGGTGCTTATTTATTGTGTACAGCAGAGGGAGAGTTGATCCTATCAATGTCTTGCACCTGAAGAAGTTCTATCCATGATGCCCATTCTGTATGGGGACATCCTTTGTACATAATTATTGATCCTAAAAAAATAAAAAAAATGATATATTGTCAAAATTCTAAAAATTGGAAAATGTCCTGAAAAAATGATCATCTTAGTGAAAACCTAGCAATAGGCGCTTTGATGTATCTCCAAAAAAATTAATAATTCCAAAAATACAAAAAAAAATTCAAAAATTTAAAAAAATCAAAAAAATAGAAGAAGTGCCTTGGTGAAAACCTGGAAACAAGCGCCTTGGTAGCAAAAATTCAAAAAAATTATAAAAAGTCTTGAAAAAAGAAGAAAAAAATGAAAGAGAAAAAATTGTAATCAAATCCAAGTGGTGAAAACCTAGAAACAGGCGCTACTTGAGGCCTTTACACCCCTATTTCTTAGCGCATCTCCGCAACACTTAGCCTTTCTCCATCATGTCTTGTCCTTGTTGCCTTGGTTTGGAATTGGTCTTTGTCTTTGTCTAGGGGGCATAACTGTGTTAGATTTGGTCTCTTGGATGCGTTAGTCTTTAGGACATTTCACAAATGGTGTTTTTCAACACCACCCCAACTGTATTTTTCAATACAACCCTTGACATTGAGTGTTTTTTAACACCTATCAGTTTGGTCTTACCCAATTTTGTCAAGTGATCTTACCTGGTTGTAAGCATTCGATCCTTATCCTCAGAACTCAGTATTAGTTGACACTTAAATTTTTAAACACAACACTTAATGCTTGAGCTATGTCATGATCTTTTCTTTGTGTGCTGACTGTTATTCATTTTCGTTGAGTGTCCTTGTCTAATAAGTCTCTCTGGGATGCATAGCTAGAGGACTTGGGGCATGGAACATGTTTTTATTTGCTTCTTGCTTTATGCTTCACTATTTTTGCACAATCATTCTGCCTCTATGCCTTGATGCGAGCGTAGTTTTTCTATATTAAATTGGGTAAACTAACATCACAGTCATCTTGACCTTTATGTCTTTGATGCTTATGTTAGAATCTTTCCACATTCCAATTCGATATAAATCACATTCATATCTTCATAGTTGCACTTTTGACTAGTGATGATTGTGTGATTTTCCAATGTCCGTTAATAATGGCCCAGTGATGAAAATAAGTTCCTTAACATTCTCTAATGAATGATGAACACAAATTCCTATGTTACAGTTGCTCTATTTCAAGTACACCTTTGCATTTTCATGTAGCTTGCATTGTCAGACCTCATGTTAGTTTGCATTTTTAGGCTACATTATGAGTTTGCGAGGGCTTTCCTTCATCTTTCTTGTGGACTTTTAATGAACTGTGGTCATGTTTTGATCTTCATTTCCTTATCTTCTTTCATGATCTCAATCAAAATTTTCTATCCTAAATAGTTGATTGATTTTGGGTCATTCTCTTTCTTAAGGCAAATTCTCTTTCTTCTCTACATTTCTTTCCACCTCTTCCAAACTTCTATCTTCCATTCGCTTCACCCCACTTCTTTTCTTCTAATTCAACCTTGGGGCATAATCTTTCATGCTGGATGATCTACCTTGGTTCTATGATCTTTATATCTTTTATCTTACATCAAGAACCTTATCTTTAGTTCGATTTGATCAAATTTATCAATTTGTTGTTTCTCCTCTATCTCATTTCGATTTCAATCACGAGGGGGTTAGTACCTATCAAAATTCAATCCTTTATTCAACTTTATCAATCCTATCAAGCGCTCCGCTTGGGGCGACCTTGCCTGAGATTCTTATCTTGGACATGTCAATTACCTATTTATAGAGGTGTTGACCTTGTCTTTTTCAAACAGCTTATCTTTGTCCTGATGTGATCCCATAAAGATCACACTTCTGGGTTATTTTGTGATCCCAAATTGATCTCACACTTCAACTGCATTATTTGACTACATGTGGTCCCATAAAGATCACACATTAGTCAAAGAGGGGCAAATGTATGCACCCTAAAATGGTCGCCTAGACTATGGTCCCCCATTCTTCAATTTATCAAATGACTAGAATCAATTTATCAATTTATCAAATTCCTGAATCAATGCTTTGCAACATTTTCAATTCATCAATTTCCTTGATCAAATCGTGATTAATTCAATGTTTTCTAAGGTTTGATCATTTCATCTATTATCTTATTTAGTTAAAAGAAAACAATTCCTTTTTATTAAATAAAATAATCTTATTTAATTAAAATTCCTTTTTAATTAAATAATCTTATCTTATTTAATTAAAATCTCTCTTAATTAAATAATATTATCTCATTTAATTAAAATATCCCTTTTAATTAAATTAAATAATCTTATTTAATTAAAAGAAAATCCCTCTTTTAATTAAATAAAACCCCCACTTAAATCCCTCTGTGTTGAAAAAGGAAATAAATTAAATAAAAATAAATAAAGCTCCTTTTTCTACACATCTTCCTAAGTGGTGGGTTTTTTGCCTCTTAATCATAGCCTTTGATTTTGCCTTTTGAAGATATGAGCACATGGATCAACCGAGATTTAATCTCCACCATTGCTCATTTCTTTTTGCCTCTTAATCTCTATCGTCCATTGCTCTTTAAAAGGAAACCTCTCCTTCTCATTTGGATAATCAATAATCGATAATAAAAAAAATCAAGACTTTTATGCTATTATTATGCTGCAGGTTTGGAGAGCAATTTTGGAGGAGATTTTGAACACTTGAGCTTGGATATTTAAACTTCTCTCTTCTTGTCTTCTTCTTTCATGTCCCATGACAATCCATTTAGATTAATTTTGCACTTGCATGTTAGATTAGATTCATGTTTCCTTCCATAGATTAATCTTGCATTTGTATTTCCTTTCATATAATAATCATGCATTGCTATCATATAGATTAACTTCCTTTCTTGCATTGTTATCATATAGAATAGCTTCCATTTTCATTTTCATGCATGCTTGATGATCATGGAGACTAGCATTCTTGCTTTTCCTCTTTGAATCTCTCATTTTATGGTGTACTTGCATGGGCACAAACTAGGTCAATATGAGGGCCTCTATTACAAACCCTTGCACTCCATGAATAGAGAGCTATGAGTCACCATTCGATATCTCATTCTTGAGCAATCTTGGATATAATGACTCATAGAATTGTGACACATTTTTAGTACACATCACTATGTAGGATATTAACTCTCCCTCTAATAATTCTCCCAAACAGTTAATGGTGTCTCACTCTAACCCCACCTCATCCTCTGAAATGCAAACCCCTGTGCGTAATAAGCCAAAGAAATATAAAGTGGGTCCGGCGGGTGGAACCCAAATTAATATTGATTCGGAGGAGGAAGATGAAAACAAAAGCAGGAGGAGGTCCCACAGAATTGCCTCTAACACTCGGTATAAGTAGAAAGCTGTCAGGAAGAGGTATCTGGAAGAAGATGAGGAAGAAGGAGACTTGGAGGAGGAGGAGGAAGAAAAGAAGAAGGGAAGCAACATGGATAATAAGAAAGGGAAGAAAATTAAGAAGGATGAGAGCAGCCATGACAAAGATAAAAAAAGTCTCCCAGTCTATGGAGGGTACCTAGAAGATCCATGAATCATCCCAGATCTTTGCTAGTTTCAAATTACCCACCATTGATTCATCTAAAAAGAAGTTGTTTGATGGTAAGAATTCAGAGTCGCCGCTTTCGGCTACCTCATCGCCTGGTCCCCAGGTGGAGTCGGATACTAAGAAGGATATTGGTGGTAACAAGGAAGAGGCCCCGAAGGAAATAAAGGTGGAGACTGAGAGTAAGATTGAAGCTGAGGGTGACCTTATTCAATTGTAGAAGGATGTTAAGTGACTGCATACCTCCTTCTAGGATTGTGTCTCCAAGAAGGATCTTCGGGAGGTTAAGGAGGAAATTAGAGAGTTAGGGGAGAGTTTCAACAAGATTACTCAGTTTGCGGTATACTACAAAGATTTTATATAACTTTACCTCATTTAATAACAGTGTTTGGTATAATTGATAACATGTATTTTCATTATCAACCTATCAAACTTTGAATGGTTTCTTCACCTAAACTTCTTTCAAGGCATGAACTAAATCTTACATGACCTCTCTAAGCTTACACAATAACATATGACACCTAAATGAGATGTTTAGCATTGCATGACTATACAATATTTTACAGTATGTTTCCATAAGGTAAGAGTCTACTTCAACTTATGTGTCTATGTATAAATGTTCTCAATCTTTTGTCTTTTCATTTCCATAGTAGATTCCCCGAGATCCAAAATTTAAACACAAAGTACTAAAGACTAAAGTAGTTGACATACACTTCACAAACCTAATCTCTATTACAAATATAATTATTCATGGACGATATAGGATTATTTGACCCTAAGATACTCCTACATCAAAAAAGCACACATCATACCATATTGTGAAAAAAGGTAAAATACTAAATTACTACATTTCCTCCTTAAACACTCAATAATAATAACTATTAAAAAAATCAATCACCAATATCCATAAGACATATTCAAAGCTATTATCAAATTTTCACTTATAAATAAAGAACTTTGAACAAAAATTTAAATAAATACTCTATATATACACATAAAATTTAGACATGTAAATTTAAGAAAGTTTTGACCACTTAATTAACAAATATAAATTTCTTATGTCAAATAAAAATATATCTCTAGCATATAGAAAATCTAGACAAAAAAGATCATCCTCCTTTAGATTTGTTTTAGCTACTTAGGCTTTGTTTGGGCTTGACCCTTTTGTTAAGTCATTTTTATGTTGGACCTACCTAATTCATTTAGACTTTGTGAATGTGACTCTCTAGAATTCCTTTTATAAAATACCCAATATTAAATAGAAAATATTCACCCCAAAAAATAACCTAAATTTTGAAATCATTCAAGACTGACAAGTATTTAAAACATTTAATCATAGTTCACAAATTCAGTCTCCTAGAGTAATCAAGTCTAAAATTATTAATTTGGAAGGTACTTGAGAAAAAACATAGCAAAATTAAGCATTTTAAAAAACAGTTAACTTGTGGGAAAAATATGTTTTGTTTAAAATATGAATTTTATGCAAAATATAGTTACAAAATGTATCAAATGAGTTTGGTGGGGGTGTGCTGGAAACTTTCTCAACAGGGTTGAGGAGCAGCGGCCTCATCAAGGTTGAGGGAAATGCCACAAGTTATATGAAAAAACTTACCATTTTTTTGGTGAATCTTGACAAATACTTCCCAAATCTCGTAGAGAAAAAAATGCAAAGTACTTAGTGACTTGTTGACTACTCCCCGAGTATGTACACCATGCACTTACTGCATCAATACAATATAAATTCATTACAGAGATGTCAAAGCCAATGTATTGTTAAAAAATGGTTTTTATATATATATATATATTGAGTCTATTCCTTCAACATTGTCATTTCTATGCCTTAGATGAATGTTGGGTTATTAAATTTTTGGCATTAGTTGGATGCCTATTGGGTCATCTATGGATATTTTAATATTATTGAAAAAGCCTATTGTATCAATGTCTAAGAGATCATGATGCCTAATTTCATTGTTGGTCTTAAATTGGATATTATTATGATGCACACCACCATGCTACATGCTTCCTTGTTGTTTTACCTTTGGAGCATTTTTTAATATTTTAGTTGTTTCTATTATGTTTTTAGTTAGCGTGGTCTGGAAGCCATGTGTTTGGTCTTCCATTTGTTTTGGATTGAATAGATCAAAGACATATACTGTAAACAAAAAAAAAGTTTAACGAGCAAAAGGAAAATATGTTCCAATACATGACTAGATTTTAAGAAGTGTTAAGAAAACTGGGTTGTCTAAGATCTTCCCCTTGAATGAGGTTTAAACAATTGTTCAAAGAGATTCTATTACTTTCATAGTATTCTACAATACCTTACAACTTTGAGGATTTTATTCACCACATTTCCTTTTTTATCTTCAAAATTTTGTGTCTTGTCAAATTTATATAATTTAGATTTTAAGAATTAATCAACAATTTTGAATGTCTTCTCAAGTTTTGTATCAAACTATTTAACTATTAATTACCAATTTTCTTTCTTTTACAAATAGAGAAACAAAACAACATTAAAACTTCCAGCTTTCAAGATTTGCCTATCATTGTAAAAATGTCATTCTCATGATCTATGGACGAGACATGGGATACCATGTTTCATAAGATCAACAAGATGCAATATGCACAACTTACAAATGACTTTGTCTAATTTTCTTGAAAACTCTTCTTAAAAAGAGAACAAAGACAAAATCACAATCCTAAAAAAATCAATTCTTGTAAATTAATAAAGTACAAATAAATTAAATAAATAGTAACCCAATTTTAAAGACCATCTAATGTTTCAATGAGGTTAGTATCCTTGGGTCAGGGCAATAAATATTTTTAAAATGGAAAAGTGTACCATGTGACATTTATATGTCAATATAAAACTTCCTTTAAAGGGCAACTAGTTATTACAAATAAAGTACACATATATTAAAAGTTAAAGATTTCTCTATGTCAATAAATTCATAATTGAGATATTTTATCAAAGATCTATAACATTCCTATCCACGTCATTAAAGAGAATCAGTGGGTGGTCTCATTAATTTGTAGTGCAATTTAAGTTTAAAAGTTTGAATTATAAAATTTAGGAAACAATTTAGAAACTTTAGATCAATCAATGATAAAAAAATTCTAAGCTAATGGAAATTTCTTTTTTGAGCCACCCCAAATACATCTTAAAATTACACATTGAAAAATAAGATTTCTTCTCTCTCTACATTTTTTTTTTTTTTTTTGGGCTCTCTTAAGACTTTTAATTATTTATGATTATAAAAAAAAAATTGGATTTCAAAATTTTATTATATAAAAATTAATATTCATTCAACATTTTAGTTTTGGATAGGTTAAAACAGTTATGGGAAGTGGGGTGATTGCATTCCAAGTTTTTAGGGGAAAGATGGGACCTCCACTAGAGACCCACGTCCACTCCTAAAAAAAAAAACCCATTGTGAGAAAAAAAAACCAGACAAGGAGGATTCTGCCAAAGATCTAAGAAGTGTAATTTTTGTTTATCTACCTATCACACCTACTATGTCTTTAATGATTGCTGCATGAAAGGCACACCCTTCATATTTACCTTTGAACATGTGTGAATATCCACCTCTCACACAATTCGTGCTGCCCAAATTCAATGAAGCTCTAAATTACGACATGCAGACACGTTAGACTTCAATTTATCAATAAAATTCCAAAAAACCCCAAACATTCAGGGCTCGTGTGGTATGGTATGAAAGTTGGCTGGTTAGTGTCATTGAATGTAGACTTAATCATGTGAAACAAACAAGTCTTTAAATTAATATTTTAGTAAAAGAAGGTAGGCATGACTTTATTCTCTGGTTATGATTCTTCTTCAATGTGAGAGTTGAACGTTTTGGGAATATTGTGTATTTCATTTTTAATTCAACATCTTCTTCTCCTTTACCATGGCAAATCAAACATTGACAAATAGAATGGAGAGGTTTTCTTAAATATGTACTATGGTTGTTTGATACCTACACAAAAGTTTAGTACTAGTAGTATGAAATAAAGTTCTACCATACTTTGTGCTTATATGTAAAGATTGTTAGGTTATCAAGGACAATGTATATTTTTAAGGAACTCTTTTGAATGAGGTTGAAGTAGACTGAATGAAAGAAATGTTAACTAAATGATGAACTCTGTAGTTGATATTTTTGAAGTAGAAAAGTAAAGCATTTACTATCCACAATGGAAATTATAATATTAATATGTTTATAAGATTAAGAAAAGAGGTTGTGATTTATTGTAAGATTAAGACGTGTTATGAATAATGAGCTTATTAAGGAGATTTTTTTTAACTTTACTTAATCTTTTCTTATATTCGTGGATAAATATAAACCTGTTCATGAGGAACACTGTATGTATTGAGAACTAATGACTTCATTAGAAAAAATATATAAATGCATTGTGGTGACATCTTAATCATTTATTGCCATTATGATTTTCCATGTGTGAGATGGAATCACAATTCTATGAATTGGTAACAAAAGAAAAAGTTGTTGCTTCTTTTCTCTTACTTGGGATATATGCAATGTCGTGTACATGATTGCTATGTTAGTATATAGATACCTTAGCACACAATTCCATTACTCCTCTCAATATTGCTTGTTTAAACTTCCACGCGTTAGGTTGGGTATCTTTCATGTCAGGAGAGATTTCAGGGAAGTGTAACTACTTCGTGGTAGGGTGGAAATGCACTCGTACAATATTCTCACCCTCTGTGTGCTTGATTGATGCAGGTGTCAAGATCTCCTATCAGGGAGGTCTTAAAGATTGAAATATTATGACTTACTTGTAATCAATCCAGTGGTCTATTATGTTGTATGTATATTAAGTTCTTGTTTAGTCTATTCTTATTATCATACACTAACACTTTGGACAAGATGGTCGAAATATCTTTAGTTCTTGTTACTGATGTACTTCAACGGATTGGTCAAAGTCTCTCTTTAGATGTGGTTGTTTTCGACAATTTGATCAAAATTGTTTTTGATTTCAATGCAATATTTCATCGGATATATTGATAGTGCATTCGACAGTTAGGTCGACACTCTTCTTGTTTATGGACTCATGTGTTCGCTTAATCTGTTTGACAATTTTAGTCAAACCTTGTACCTTTTTCATATTATTTAATAGAAATTATTTTTGTCTTGTCGATATGTGGATTTGACTTTTGACTTAGTTGACCGAGTTATTTGTGAATTGCTCATGTGGCTTTTGTTGTTGAAAGTTCAATCCTTACACCATGGACCTTAAAGTTGGTAAATTCTTCATGAAATCAAGTTGAATGAATATAGAATTATTCTAAAGATATTATAATGATCTGTGTAAGGTAAAATATGTCTCTTCCCTATGATATTTCTTGTTTTGTTTGTAGCACTGTTTTCTCTTGCTATAAAGAGGATGATCACCTTTTAACTTCTTAGTTCGTAATCTTTTCTTCATAGATGGCTCATGTAGTTTTTGAATAACTATATTTAAATTTTGTGTTCAATGCTTTGGTTTTGATCATGTATGGTTAGGCATAAATAAAGAGGCTATCAAAGTGTGGATCCATCATTGGGACCATGTTGGTGACAAATTGATGTGTAATTGACATTCCAATGAATTGTCCACACATGTATTCATATTTTTTTATTGAAAATAACATGCATGATGCTTGAATCATTGCATGACACAATAGATTATTTTAATTCTTTATCTTGTTTGAGAATAAAATCAATCTTGTTTTATCTTGTGAAGATGTACCAAATATGTGACTTTTATGCTAAATGAAGCACTTAATTAGTGAAGTACTACTTGCATAAAGGAAAAGTATAGAAACACATAGCTCAAACTTAGCACAACTAATGACCTCTACCTATGGGTTTATTAAGTGTAAGAAAGGACAAAGCCTTCCATATGAATGGTAAAAAATTAAAAAGGAAAAATTTCTGAAATGGTAGATATTTTTAATGTCTTTATATCTCAATAGTTGATGATGACAAGTTCAAACATTCCAATCTATGGGGCAGTGATTTTGTTGTAGCAGTTAGACTTGGGTCTCTCCAACTATAAATATAAAATATTACTGTTTTTAAGAAATCTGAATGTAACAAGCAGCCTAGATGACTTGATGTCTCACATGGTCCAATTTAAAAAAAAAAGGATTAGGATATTTTAAATAGTGTGATTCTTGGGTATGACATATAAATTGAATAAGAAGACGACGAAAAAAAAGTTAAAGCTTAATTCCCTTTTGATAGTGAAATGAGTATAAGCCCCTCAATTTTTACTTTTAAACTCATTCAAAGTTATATTATTAGAGACCCAACTCTAACTATTACAACTAGTGTCAGTGTTTATTTTAGGGTTTATCTAGTTGTCTCAATTTAATATAAAGCATAAGATTGTGACGTCTCTGTTTTATTTCTAGAAAAAAAGTTACAATGTGGATGGTACTAGGGAGATGGAAATGAATTCTTTTATGTATTTTTAGGCTACAATGCTAGGCATTTTGTTTCTGGGTCTACAAATGGCTTATAGTAATATCAGACTACCCCGTACTTGTTGCAAGGGACACCTAATTTTGCTACAATTTCTATTCTATGGTTTATCTAGTTGGCTTTATTTAGTATAAAATATAATATTAAAAAGTTTGTCTTTTCTTGTGGAAAAGTGTAATAACATGGATGACACTAGGGAGAATAAAAATAAATTCTTTTATGTTATAAATCAAAGTACTTTGTACTTGTTGTGAGAGACACCTAATTGTGCTATAGTTGAGGAGTACATACCTTACCCCCTATAGGATTTGAATTTGTGACATCTCTTTCAAGAGTACAAGTTCAACACCACTAGGCCAACTCAGACATACCATATTCCTAGATATCACCAAGCTTAGAATCTGACAGTCACACTTGATTATTTGAATGCCTTTCATTTCAAATTTTAAGAAAAACATAAATTATTAAAAATATATTTAATTTATGAAAAATTTAATATAAAAAATCTATATTTAAATATCGTATTGGTTTAATGTAAGATTTGACTAAATTAAAATAAAACATAATTAAATTTATAATAAAATCTTAATTTATTTATATGAATTGTAATCATCAAAGTTCAAGATTTTTTAATTTGTGAAAGGAAATCTTTTTCTCAAATTTTTTCAAAAATTTATCATTGATAAAAAAACAAGATATAGGAGATCAAATTTTGAAACATTCTATCACAAACAAATTTAAAAGATAAAAATTAGAGACTACAAGTATGAAACAATATACAATCATGTGATCACATGACACGAAATAATATAATAACCATGCTAAATGCAAAGTACATATCATTGTAGATAAATAGAATCTTGTAACTATTATGATATCACATGCTTTTCAAAATTAATGTATATCACTATGCCTTTAAATTAATGTTTAAACTATATCATATGTCTTTGGATTTAAAAGTATATTAACTTACATAAAACCATAATTGTAAGAGTTATGTTTTATATACTTTTGGTTTCACCTATGAACAACCAAAATTAATAGATAAGTGCAAAGGAGGAAATCCAACCATTTTGATAAGTGTGTGATGGAAAGGACAAGATGGAGAGATATGGAGCAAAAAGTGAATATGTGAATGGTGGAAACAATAAACAAATTAATATATAACAATAAACAAATTAAAGGATGTAGGTTTCTTTATCAAATGGGAAGTAGTTGACCGACAATTAGTAAATTAAGGAGATGGTGTGATAAAAACTAGGGAGCCATTAAGAATACTGAATTCTTTCTTTCTAGTGGAATGCTCAAGTGACTTGGTCAAGAAGAAGATTTTAAATAATAGGACATATATGATGGATGAGATTGGGTTGTATATGAAGGATTGTGAGCTAAACTTCCATCTATGGAAGCAAGAAGTGGAGGAGCTCCCAATATAGATCAGAGTGTATAGTTTTCCCTTAGGAAACCACACTAAAATCTATTGGGAGAGAAGTTAGTATCATTTTCCAAAATATATGAGAAACTTGAAGATCAAATCTTTAAAATTTATGTCAGAATCTACCTCAACATTGAATCATATATACATGTATGTATATATAAACACGTGTATATGTGTATACATGTGTGTATATACACACACAGACACATGTACACACGTGTGTTTATAAATATATATATATATGATTGGAATATGCGTGTGTGTGTGTATATATATATATATATATATGTAGTGATTTTGTATGTGTATAAGAGAATGGCTTCGAGCTCCGGTTTCGATGGGCGTCCATGGGCGGGAAATTTTTTGAATACCGTCAACGACTATGGCACAGAAACAGGAATGCAGACATCAGCAGGAAAAACTCCAATGGCCCACTGGTACACGATCGTTCTTGGCAGGGATTGTCAGATTCAAAATAGCATCGACATCAACATCTTCGCCACTGGTCTTCATGGGATTCTCGAGCACCAAAGGATGGACAGGGTTTATAAAAGCATCTCCGAGATAGATTTTCTCGACCGAACTGGAAGTCGTTTACCAATGGCCCACTGGTACATGTTCGTTCTTGGTAAGGATTGTCAGATTCAAATCAGTATCAACGAAAAACATGTTTGTCACGGGTTTTCGTGGGATTCTCGAGCACCAAAGGATGGGCAGGGGCATGTTTTACACAACCGTCCACGAGATAGATTTGCTCGACCTAACTGGAAGTTGTTTCCTCCTCAACATAGGTGCCTAAACAAAGACAAGCAGGCTCCTTTTGGCATTTGTTTTGAAGAGAAACACCCACAACCAAGTAAAGGGTTCCTCGATAAGGTTTTACTCTCAAACCGCTAATGATCTCAGATTGCATAAACAAGAAGATCAAAAGAGAGGAAATTTGATGGACATTCCGAGATCTTCTTTTGGTGAGAAAAAATGGCGTCGCAATGACAAGGACCCATATCTCACAGATTCTTCGAGGGAAAATCAAGAAAATTTTGATCCTAGGGTTTTTGAACAGAAGTTGTCCTCCACTAAACCAGCTCAGAGGGCTCCAGAATCTAAAAACCCTAAAGAAGATGCGGCTCAGATGGCGCAATCCTATAGGGCTCCCTTCGTTCCATAGTCATCTTCACATGAACAAGGATATCTGCATTTCCTTCAAAAGGAAAATAAGTTACAAGGACCGAAATGTAAGGGTAATAAGAAACATAAGAAAAGGAAGGGCAAACAGTTTCAAGGGAGAAAGAAAACCAGGGCCACTCTTTTTTGGGTGCGAAAGACAAAGGATAAAGAACCCCTACAACCTGGTGGGGAGAATCTTCTCCTACATGCGGTGCATCAGCCTAAACTACAACTTTGCACACAAGGGTCTCTAGCTCTCACGCTATTGGTAGATCAACTACAGCCATAGATCTAGGATCTCAGGGAAAGAGCCTTAATTTGTAAGTTTTGAGTCCTAACTATGGATTTAGATAAGCTCAAATTGGTTATATTTGAAGAATGGGTTGGGGTTTCCCAAGTTTTTTTCATTGATCAATCAGAGGGAATTTTATTTTTCCTTTTCAACTCTTCTTCAGAAAGAAATGATGTGTATAGAATTAAGCATTGGGTTTGGGAAGGCTCTGGTCTCTGCATGCAAGCCTGGTCCCCTAATTTCAAGCCTCATCAATTTCATACTAGTTTTGTCCCCTTCTGGGTACAACTGAAATCTCTTTCCTTAGAATACCAGGAACTTCACATTATTGAAGCTATGGCTAACCAACTTGGGATATTCCTCAAGCATGACTTCTCATTTTTTTGAGACCCTTCCAAGCCGGTTAGATTTTGCATCATGGTTGACACTCACAGAAAGATTCCTACGCACATAACCCTCACTTGCAAGTTTGGGACCTGGGAGCAGGGGATCCTCATTGAAGACCCTTACAATGTGTGTGCTATTTGTCATGACTTCCAACACTCAGGATGATTCCAATGGCCTTGTTATAAGTGATACTCCTCTACACATACATGTTGATCCTTCAGTGTCAGTGGACAATCTATGTCATGCTATAAGAGATGCTTGCACTCCTCCCCCCTCAGATGGAGTTTTGGGAATGAAAGTGCCAACTGAACCTCCTTGTGATCACTTACCAACAGATCACACAATGTATGCAAAGGAGGGTATTTCACATAATGATATCTTTGTTTCAACATCATATGAGAGTATGGGAATAGGATGTTGTCTGAACCTTCTAATCTCCTTACAGTATCAGTTCCAGAAACTTTCTCTAAGTTCA
>MU227058.1:5069389-5106461 GCA_018584345.1 Thuja plicata
ATAAGCCAATTTCCCATTTTATCAAGTTCGGTTGAAAGGTTTTGCACTTGTTCAGGAGGAACCCTTAAAGCATCATCTTCATCATGAGATGAGTGAGAAGAGTTATGCTCCATGGAAGGATTAGAATAATGAGTTATCAAATTATCATCTGGGATCCTAAGGAAAGGAGAGGAAGACTCGGGATCAAAGGAACCCATAAGTCTACGGCTTCTTCTAACCGGGATATTATAAGTAGGACTAGATGTGGTAAAGCTCATACACTACTACAATGCCAATGAACTAACACAAAATTTTGATTAATTGAATTTAAATTCAATTTGAAAGAAAATGCAAGATCTAGCATAAACAATGTAAATCTAACACCAAAAAGAAAGAGTTGTCTATCGGGGGCTCACCAAAATGTACAATATAAAAATTGGATGATTTGTTGATTTATTATGATTATTGATTGGGATGTGATTGATATGGCGTGTATTGTAAATATGTAAAGGGGATTGAAATAGAGATATGTTTATTAAGAATGTATAATGTACTAAGAATGATTGATTGTTGATTATCTTGAAATGTAAGGTGTTGATGTGTAAATTGTCCTTTAAGTTGCCTAGAATGTATTGAATTCCTTAACCCTAATTGAATCGTATTTATTGAGTATTGCAATTTTGATTAAGGAGAAGATAAGATGTTCCTTTTTACCCTCAAATGCACAAATGGGAGATCCAAGTTGATCAACCCCAAGGATAGGCTAATACACAAATGAATAAACTATTTGGAAAGGAGAATAACAAAGGGGATACCTTAAATTTTGTTAATTATAAGTATGGAAATGATATATGACTGTAATTGAAGAAATACAAGAAATGAACTAACCTTGAAATATTGCAGATCAAAGAATGCTATTTTCTGAGGTTTGTAGACTATTTCTGGAAAAACTGACAATTGATTCCGAACCAAAACGCAGAGACGAACAAAACCCAGAAATCTTTTTCTGTTCCGATGTCGTCTTATGAAAAAGGTCGACCTTGAACCACAAATGTCAACCCTGGCCCAATAATGTTGACCCTGACCTGCATAGGTTCGACAGAAAATCTGTTCGCGCTGTCCGCAAGAAAGCCGAAAAGGGTATCCAAATTTGGTCTCAAAATTGCAATCCTGAACCTGTACCTGCCAGAAAAAGAGGTTTGTTTTTTGTGGGGGAGGGGTTTGCCTTGGTCAAACCCCAGTTTTAGAATTAACCTCAAATATATGTAATTGAAATTGCAGAAATGGACAAAGTAAATGCATAAATTCACCTTGCTTGAAAAAGATCCTTGTGGCGGATTCAAATCCTTGAATCCACAAGTACACCTCAAAATGTGGAATGTAGAAAGGAAGGATGTCTTCAATCTCTTGCTTATAGATCTCCAACACCAAGTCTTGAATGGGTTCTTGAGTTTTGAAGAGGCTTGGAAGAAGATGGATGGAGATATCACCAAAAGGGCACCATGTACCTTCAATTCTTCAATGGCCTCCATTGGATCTCCTTCATGAAAATGGATGCTTGAATGGATGAATACTTGCTTCAAATCTCACTCCTTGGATTGCTTGAATCACACTTGAAGATAGTTTTGAGAATGCTTGATCACCATTAGAAGACTTAGTTGATAGTTAGAGAAAATGAGAGAGAAAGCTTCTCTTTTATATGGAATTAGGGCACAATCTTCTAAGGAGGCCTACATAGGAGGATTAAATTCTCATTAAAGCCTTTACCCCTAGGAGAGGACCTATATTAAATAAAATTTAGGAATCAACGCTTCGGAACCCGAAACAACCGACTCGGAAGTGGGAAAATCTTTTTGCAAAGGCCGACCTCCAAAATCTGTGAGACCCTGGGATCTGAACCCTGGGTCAAGGTCAAGGTCGACCCTGACCTAGGTCAGGGTCAAGGTCAACATAGACCTAAAAGGTCGACCCTGACCCTGAAGCCCAGAATCACCAATCTGCAGTCCAGAATGCAGAAATCAGGCTAAACAAGAGTGGAAAGAGGGACAGAACAGGGGGAAGCCATGTCAAGATCAGGAACCCATTCAAGGCACTTGCCATGACCCCAAACCACTTACTTGGAAGGCTAAACATGTCTACAATGGAAGTGCTTCCATTTTCCGACTATACAATATTTTTCTTTGTTAAATTACATTTTTAAGAAAAGAAATGCATCTTATATTACATTAAAAAAATACAATTGCGCTAGTTGAGCACTATCATTACATGGATAATTTTCAAAAAGACTAATACGTAAATTTTTATTCTAATGAATAAAGATTCCATTTTACTTTATTTTTCAAAAATTGACAAAAGAATATTAAAAAAATTGAATATTTTTACATTTTAAGAAATGTCTTTAAGAAAATTTTCTGTAAAATTGATTCTTATTTAAAATATATTATGATTTTAAATACCTAACTACTCTACATAATTGTTTTTTTTATAAATCCTTTCCCATATTATCTTAATGCTTCACAAGGCATTCCACGCAACTTTGTTCATGTCGATCGTCACTATATTACCTACATCCAATATTTTTTTACCGACTATTATCTTAGAAAGGTGTGTTCTTTCATGTTTGGCACCAAGCCTTATTTTCAAATGATGGTGTCCTATATAGAAAAGTGGTACGGTTTAATTGCGACTTCCTTGAGAAACTTAGGGGAAAGGCACCAATAGTGGCTCAAGGTCCAATAACTGCTCACTTATTGTCATAGTGAACCCCCAATAACTATTTACTTAATTAATCTCACATATACCAATAGTTGATCATTTATGTACTTGTAGTTGATCATTTTTTTTCTTTTTTTTCATTTTTATTCATGATTGGTCCATTTGTGCACGACTACTGGAGATATGTGAGCCATTATTGAGACATTTATGTGCCACTACTGGGACATTTGTCCACAAGTACTAGTGGTTTTGAGTGAATGTTTATTGGCACAATGGAGGTCATGTATCAGTCGACAATTTGAAATGACCAATTTTGACCCTTCACACATAATGACTCCTAAAATGTGCATCATTAATACCCTAAAGCTGAAACCTTAGCTTTAAGTTGTTAAGTCGCATACTTATACAACCAAAAAAATCATCAAAATCTGATATACCATTTAGGAGATGTAAGCACGTGAAGTTGGCTATAGCCACTACTGGTGCCTTTCCCCTAGGTGTGAAAGCCAAGTCTCCTAAGATTTTGTAGACACTTAAAAATGGTCACTTGTTGTAACATAATGACTTTACTAACGCTCTTCTTGAATTATTAAATATTATTTATTATTTAATTAATTGGCGTCTTTCGACTATATTCTAAATTCAAAAGCATTAATTTCCTATAAATCTCTAATTAAGTGATTTTAATTAATTACTTATTAAACATCTAATCAATATTTTATCAATTATTCATCTATACAATTATTAAATAATTAACATTATTTAATTATTCCCTACGTCATTATATTTAATTAAATAATCATATTATTTAATTAAATGCTTCTTCTTCTTATTATTACATTTATGTAATAATTAAATCAATATCCCTCTCATAATTAAATTAATCAAATTTGTTTAATTAAATAATATTTTCTCTCATAAATAAATAAAGATTAATTATTTATTTATATTCCCCACATATGCAAATAAGTAAATTCTTTTATTTATTTAATTATATTTATCCTTCCAATTATGAGTTTCAGTTAACTTCTCAGTTACAATTCATGATTCCATAATTCTCTCTTAACTGATCAATCAAATTAGTTATCTATTTAATCTATGTAGTCTTCTATTCTACCTCATCAGTAAACTCTTCAACCAAATCAGTAAACTCTTCAATCTATCCCTTAAAAAATCCATCTATCCTGTTAACAGGCAATCGATTGAGTTCAACTCCCACTCACTCTCAGTTCAACTCTTCAATCACATGCAATCATTCCCACCAATCATGGAATCTTGATTGGAGCCATGAATCTATTATAAATAGAGAGCTAATTATTTTAATTTGAAAAGAACATAACCAAAATTGCTTTGAATTCTTATGCTAGCACATACAACATTCATTTTATGAGAGCCCACATTGCATAGAGAAGGAGCATAACGAAGGAGGACTTTTGGTTTGCATGTCATGTGTTTTGATTGATTTCATTATTATTTGATGATTATGCATACTGTTTATTTTCTTCCTCTTTTGATATTCAGAATACTATCTATCTAACATATCTCTTTGTGGTTGAGATTTTGATGTTATTACAGGTTTCTACAAGTACTTATATCCCCGATTACAACTGGTGAACCTGACGTGAAGCACAAGGTTTGAAAAATATAATTTTCTTTGTTTTTACACAGTTTTAGATTTACTTTTACGCATACAAAGTTTGAATCGATGCACTTACCTATCTGTTGACGGGGTTTTGCTGACCGGGTCCGCCAACAGTCATAACTTGTCACCGGGTTCCGGGGAAATCGGCCAACTCTGCTTGTAAAGGTTATCCGGGGGAAATAAATCCTCCGGGCCTTCAAGCACCTGGGTGTCGGGTCACGACGGTGCGGGGCTCGGTTGGGAGAGGTGACTGTTTTCAAGGGGGATAGCTGGTTTTTTCAACTCATCTTCTCCGGAGATTCGATCAAAGTAGGGTTTTTCCGAGCGTTCTATACTTAGAAAATAAAGAGAAAAAGATCCTGCAGGGTTAGAAGCATTTCATCTAACTACAGTCATGTTAAAATGTCCAGAACATCAATAATACTCTGGTAAACTACACTAAATACCGAAGGAACACATAACCATCAGTTAGCATTTTATCAGTAGCGGGAATAAAGAGGTCGCTAATCTACTTTAACATACTAGAGTAAAAGACATAAAGAACATTAAAGCATGAAATACCATTAACTCAGAAGCAGGAATGCCAACAACGTCATTGCCAAGAATTCTTCCTTCTTCATTAATATTCAGTCCAGCAAGCACTGGTGCGTGATACAATGGTGGCTCCAGGGGAGCATCTAACTACTGAGAACCGAACAATGGAGCATTGAGCTCTACAACTAAAACCAAAAATTACTTTGCTATTGCTATGGACAACAAAATCATCAATTTTGCCGACCCTTGGAAATGGGCCGATCTGCCTATTTATACAACTCTCTTAACCCTAACCCTATTTACATCATGTCTCAATAAAATACAATATCCGGGGACCGGTACTACCTGCGCCACCCTACAAAAGACCTGGAGACGGAATAGGTCTGTCATGTCAGAAGAATAAGACAAGAATATACATTAGAAGAATCGGTCTCGGGAAGAGAACCAGAAAGGAGGAAGAAGAAAGTAGGTCCCTCAAAGATCGAGGCTACATGCCTCATAAATGGGAAATGCGGCACCCTATCCCCAATGCGCCAGATGTACTTCTGAGTGACACCTTGAGAAGACCACCCTGTCAGAAAACCAACTGCCGAGCCAACGCCCCTTGATGTGGCCAACTACTTTCTGACAGTCTTTATTAACCGCCTCTGAAAGTGACCAGTCAACCTCGGGGACCGGGACACGGATCACTTTAAAGAATATAAATTGTTGGATCCCGGGACTCCGGGATCCGAGAACATACGTCCCAAAATAATAAATAATACTCAATGTGAGTTTTTCCCCGGCCTCCGAAGAAAGATCAAGGTTGCTTATTATCGCTGAAGGTCTGAAGGAGGCGGGAAACGCCGTCTTCATCTACATTTTTCAAGCTGGCCCTTCTGTGCCTGGCTACTTCAACTTGTTCCCCCAGGTCTGAAACATTCTCTTTGAATTTGTCCACCATCCTTGCCGCGTCATGGCCCTTAAGTATTATTTTGGTTAATTTTTCCATTTGGGCCCCGTCTATCCCCTCCGGGGATTGATATCGGGATTGCATTATTTCATCAAAACTCCCCAAAACTGAATCTTTGGGGGTGTACGTATCTGTACTAAGGGGATCAGCCCTGGAAATCTTTATTACATAAGAATTGAATAAATTAGAAGGATATTTTACGTTGTGTACCTTCTCTTGCAAGGACTCTACCAGTTGCTTGGTTACCTCCAATGTGAGGTCAAGTCTGGCGTGCTGAATCCTTACAAAATCAAATGATTCCTCACCCAGAATTCTGGATTCAGAAATCATGTCCTCTCCCAAGGTGAGGAGCTCTTTGAGCTCTACCTTCCATGCCTGGTAATTTTCAGCGTCACTCTCCCACTGCTCAATGAGTGCTTCCGCCTGATGGATAACTTGCCGGGCTGTGTATGAGTCAGGGAGAGTGGAGGCTAGGAAACGCCAGGTGTTTCCTATCTGTAGGGCGACCCATTCATCTACTGCTTGGGCCTTCTTTTTCATTACTCGCAGGGAGTCTATGTCACTCTGCGGTAAATCCTTTGATGTGGAGGTCTCTAGAGGGGCGACATTTATGGGTCTAGCCAGCTCAGTAAGCAATCCCGTAAGATTCACATTCTTCTCTTTTTTAGCCTTGAGCCTCTGGGCCTCCTTTTCGTATCGGGCTTCAACTGCCCTTTCTGCCTCCTTAAGAAAGTCCACCTCGCCTTGCTTTCCTCTCTTTCCCAGGGATACCTCTACAACGTCGTAATTTGCGGGGTCTACAATTGCTTCATCGGTGCCCGGGGGAGGTGTTGCTACAACGGTAACTATTTCTCCACCCAGCCCAGTTCGAAGAGTGTGAACTGTCCAGGCTTTCTTCGCCTTTGGCGGGGCCTGAACTTGGGCCATCATTTCGGCCAGGGAGAGAGGAATCACCGGAGTGGACTGAGATTTTCTCTTTTTGCTTTCTACCAGCCACTGAGGTGGGAGAGGTGGCCTTCCTGCCAGAATTTGTTCTCCTGATTCCCTCCTGATCTCCGGTGGCTGTTGCTCCTCAGTGTCGTGGACCTCATCCATCCTCCCTACCTCAACTTCTTCTGCAATAATATTTTCTTTGTCAACCTCCATCTCCTCAGCCTTGTCCTGTGTGTCTATTGTTGGGTGTGGACCTTGGTAGGCTTCTTCGGGGATTTCCTCTTCATGCTGCTTCTCTTCTTCTTCTTCTTCTTCTGCCAGGGCTTCTTCCTCTGTTGGCAGTAGGGGAGGTATCGGGCCAAGATTTAGAGTTTGGGCCGTTGTGATAACCTACCTGAAGGTTGCCCCCAGGAGTGGCCTTGGGAACGTGGCGGCTGGGTTTACGGTTATTCCTGGAGGTTCGGTTCCCCCAGCGGATGCCATTTGTTCGCCTGGCTTTAGTTGGTCCACTCCTGGACCTTGTATCTCTTGAGCCCCGGGGATAATTTCTGGTTCTGGCTCTTCTTCTGCTTCCTGCTCTTGCTCTTGTGCAGGTCCTTGTCCCAAGTCTTCTTGGTCTGTAGTCTCTTATTCTTTCTTCGGGACTTCTGTCCCTGCTTGTGTATCGTCCCCTTGCAAATTTCTGAACTCATCGGTTGCAAATACATCATCAAATTCCTCTTGCAGAGGGGGACTGGCTGGGACCTCTACAGGCTCTGTTTCTTTCTCCAGTTTTGAGGAACTGGAAGAAAGAATCTCTACTTCTCGGGGAGGGACGCCGCTGGCGCTGGTTCTGCCTTGGGCTGCTTTATGTGCTTCCTCTTCCTCTGGGTGACCAAAGGTGGCCCCACATCGGCTAAAGCTGCTGCCTCCATGGGATCCACCCCCGTTGCCTTGACCATTAAGGCTGCCAGCGACGGGGAGGAAGGAGGATGAATTGGTCTGGCCATGAGCGGGGGAGTGGCCAGCCTCGTTATTAACTGCTCCCTCATTTGCTGGGAGGCTGCCACAGATTTCTTGATCTGTTCCTGAATGGGGACTTCTTGCGCGGAGTGTGTTGTAGCTATCCCTTTTCCCTTGTCTACACCCTGCAAGGAAGTCCCGGCCCCCGGGGTTAATATTGGTACCGGTGGTGGAGTTACCTTTGGTGCCGGTCGGGGAGCTTGACGCATACTCCTGGGGCACACCCTCTTAAAATAGGCATGACTTCGCTCGACCACATCTCGAGTGAAGTCCTCAATTGTGGGCCCCTCCTGGGCTGCCCAACCCATTGTTGGCAGTGCCAACTTATCGATCCCCTTTTCTTTGTACTAGGGATCGATGGTGGGGGTGGCGTCAAAGAAGCCTGAAGGGAATCTCCAGAGCTTCAGTTTCTGCATCATTTCGGCTGTCATTCTGATGTAGTGCCGGCTTCGCACATCCACGTCATCTTGGCAATCTGCCCAGAAGTCCTCTATGTGTATTTGATGGGGCTCTGAAGCCCGGGGCATTGCCATTGCTATTTTCCCATGCGGATCAAAGTTCTTCCGTGCCAAATAAAATTCCTGCAAATTATAACTTTTTAGCTCATTGTCCACCTCCTTCACGGTGGCCAGACTGCAGGTGTAGTTCCCACAGGTGATTGGGAACGAGACATTGGGGACCTTCTTGAGGGAAAAGAAGGTGTGCAATTCCATCATCTACCGACAATATTCCAGCAGCATGATCTTGTCCCCGCAGTGTCTGGGCAACAAGTAGGGTTTTCCAGAGAAGCCGGTGACCCTAATGTATGTATGCTGCTAGAATTGAATGTAGTAGTGCCCATAACTACTGACTAACTTCATCGCCTCAGTGGATAGGCGGTATCCGGCATCCCGGGTGGGCGTGAGTAGATGGTAGTAAACGAACGCATCGTTTACTCGGCAGAAACTGGGGAAGCTGGCTTCCCATTGAATTTGTGGGAAATGGTCCCACGACGCCTTTTGTTCTGGGCCCATCCCGAGTACACCATCTGTAAGTAGGCCGTTGGAGTGGGGCCACTGCTGTGCCAGGGCCCAAAAAACGTAAGAAGACATATAAAACTTCTTTTTCTTGTCCACCTGGAGGAACTGGGAGTCGACGTGATTGGAGATTATTGTGGCCCAGTCGAAGAATTCTCCCTTGGTGGAGATGCCGAGGAGGAAATAATACATCCATTTTGCAAATTTCTGGGCGGAGGGTTGCCCGAATACCCGGGCTAATGCTATTATCCCCATTTGGATGCTCTCCTTGAATTCAGAGCAGGGGATTTCTATCTTCATTCTCTTTGGATCCCTCTTCGGGGCCTTGAGCCAGTGGGTGTTCATGTACACCTGGGCAGCATCCTCCAGTTGAGTAAACTGGTCCAAGGCATAAGCCCTTGTAACCACTGTGGCTCTGTCAAATTGTGGGATTCCCAATCCCGCCCGGAATGTGTCTGGGTCGAGGGACACCAGTGGAGTGGGGTATCCTGTAGGTTCCGTGGCCGCAAGCATGACGGCCCAGATGGAAGAGTTATAGTTGGCAGCCAGTGTTAAGATGAGCTCCGGAGACTACACGGAGCATGGGAAGCAAGCTGCCCGGAGGATCCCAGAACCTCCGACGTTAATCGCTAGTTGATCTCCAGCCTGTCGCTGGATGTGCATTACTTTTACCAAGGCTTGCATTTCTTCCCATGTTCTGACGCTGGTGTCAGTTATGAGTTTAACCTTGGACTCAATCTTTGAGCCCGTAATGACGTTATTCTGTACGAACTTCATGGTGAGGGGCAGTTTCTCTAGGGCCCTCTCCATCTTAGATTTCATAGCTGCCCTGGTTTCCGTCGCTGTTGGTAGTTCCGGACTTCCGGGAGGAGATGATGCGGACGCTTCAAACATGTTTGGAAGACGAAGTTCGGGAACCTGCAAGGCAAAGCGACCGTCAGAATATTTTTATCGAAATAAAATAGTTACTCCAGGGTCCGGAGATCTTACCACCGTGGTGTTGGCTTTCCTGAAAAGTTAGTATCATGCAAAGATAACCGAAAAGAAAAATATATCATGAACTTAAAATATCAACATATCTGGGTCTGGGGAATCTTATCACACTTGGCAAAGACATAGGATAGACAATGGTAAGGGGCCCGAAGCCTAGAGAAATGACTGTTAGCAAAGATATGTGAACAGGCAAGTTGTCAAGCCCACGTGGACGCCACGTGGGTTGGCATTAAATAGATGTGATGGCGATGACGGTGGAGCCAACTTTCTAAACGCGCAAAAAGGGAAAGCCACTTGGCTGGAATTGATTGCGCGCATGGGACGTAAATGAGGTTCTGACAGACTTGATGGAGGAGAGAGAAAACTGCCTGTTTGAAACCAGTGGGGAGCCGAGTTTCAAACAGGTGGTTTTCTACCTCAAAGCGAGTTCGAAGGAAAAAAACCAGAAGCAAAGGTAACTCGGCCAGCTTGTCGAGTCACTTGGAAGGATATACACGAAGCTGAGGGATATACACACTAAAACGGGAAGATATATACATAGACTATTCACAATAATGTACATATATACATGAATATACAACACGGGATGACGCCTGCGGGAATACCACACAAAGTAGAAACTGATATATACAACTATCTACATATATACAAACAGACCACTATTTACACTATTTACAGGAAAAACTTCTGCGCAGAGGGCGGACAACCCCCTAGCAGAGCCGACCCACCAACGGGTGGCGAAACTAGAGGACAAAAGACCAGACGAAACAGGGAAGCAAAACAAAGTGAAACAAACAGAAACCAAACACAAACAGAGAAAACCAGAGAGGAGGGAAAGCAGAAAAACCAACCTGAAAATGCAGAAGGCGGAAGAAAGGGAAGATTACCACAGGAGCTCGAGTTGTCGAATTGTCAGAATCACCACCACGAAGCACTCGCAACTGCCTGAGAACGCAGAAGGTGTTAAGCTTTGAATATCACAAATTCTCTGCAAACACGCTGTTAATCGCTTTAAAATCTCTCTAATTCACTCTAAGTGCTCAAAGGTTTTAATCGCGGTAAGTGTGAAAGTGACAGATAAGACCAGCCTATACCCGCGGTAAAAAGGAAATCCTCCACCTTCCGACGATCTCCGGACAGGCAAAACCTCTGGACTCCGGGCCCGGGGATTCCTCATGATGATATCCTTAAGAACATCATGACAAAGAATCCCAGAGTCCAGAATTCGGTTCCCAACAAAAGGAAACCTCCAGGACCGGAGTCCCGGAGACAGAAAACGAACAACAAAACGACACGCTGGGGAAGAAAACCCCGGAGAAAGAAAACAAAAAGGAAAGAAAGACCAGCGAAACCGCAAAGCAAAAGAAGGAAAAACCAAAAAGGGGGACCCAACATTTTTCACACAAAATGTAGGGATGGGGATGTAGGGCATAACAAATGGCGACTATCTGGGACAAATGCCTTAGCGGATTTGAGAACTAAAGAATCTCTGGTTAGCAAAGCTGGAACAAGCCACTCTTTGAAGCGTCTGACAGGAAAGGGGAAACATATCCGAGAGAATCCAACCACACAGGAGCCAGTCTGTAATCTTTTATCAGCGGTGTCGTGTGTGCTTTGGAAGGAAATCAAGCCGATGACCTTTGGGTGGAATAGAGAAGAGGCACTAATTACATCAAACCAGTCATCAATTTGCTCGTTTCCCCTGGAGATCGGAACTTTACCCCACTTTTTCTCTTGTTATTCTATTTGATTTTGGGTGGGGAAGACGATACTTCTTTCACCATTAAGCTTAAGCTTAGATAATTTTAATGGCGGTACTTCTTTCACCTATCCACTCGCGTTTAGATATTTGAAGAGAGGATAAAGCTCTGGACCCGGGAGGAATTTATTTAGATTTTTAGACATGGGTCAACCAATTAGTACAGCCGATCTACCCTCGGTGTGTCTGATTACTTGTTCCTTGTATTATTATTTATGCTCACTAATTTCCAGATTCCCAGAGAGAACACTCGATGTAGATTGCTCAAAATGTGCCATAACCCGTAAAACACCCAGGAGGCCGGGTCGATTCCACCGTGCTAAAGATAGATTCTAAAGTTCAGCATACCGTAGACATTGTACCGGAGGCCAAAGTTATGCGAAGCTTTCCAATTCTTGCAAGACGGAACAAAACACCGGGACCAAAAGAAAACCGAAAATGAAAACAAAGACGAGAAAAGAGGGCCGTCCCGGGGACAGCCGTCAAAGCTATTTACAAGACTAGGTACCTCGCAACGAGGCACCCGGAAGAGATATTTACAGGTGGATATTTGCATATAATACAACTTAGGATGAACTTATCCTCATTTGAAATAGTGTTTAAGAAACTGTCCATTAACGTGTAATGCGACAGGTTCCCCAGTCAGAGCATTGAGGCGGTAAGTATTTGCCCTGCAGATTTCTGAAATCAAGTATGGTCCGAGCCAGAGCCGTTGGAACTTGGTATGCTTTCCTTTCTTTTCCCGGGCCTTGTATCATAGCAGGATCAGATCCGAGATGTGAAAAGCCTTATATTGGGCTCTTTTGTCAAACCATTATTTTACCACTGCTTGATGACGCACAAAATGTTCAATGGCTGCGTCTCGTTGTTCTTCCATTCGCATCAGATTCAAGAGCCGAACCTCCATGATGTTGTCCCTGTTGTTGAATTCCTGCATGAACTGTAATATTGGGATCTGTAAATTGGCTGGGAATATAGGGTTCTGGCCATAAACCAGGTGGAATGGTGACGTTCCCAGGGTGGCCTTAATATGAATGCGATCCGCCCAGAGGGAAAATTTTAGCTTTTGGTGCCAATCCCGGGGACTCTGCTCTAACAAATGTTTGATCACTTCAAGCAGATTCTTGTTTGTTGATTCATAAACACCATTTCCCTAGGGATAATAGTTGCTGGAGAACTTCAGTGTGATCTTCCGATTGTAGGTCCATTCAAGTAGCTGTGCCGAAGAGAACGCTGGACCATTGTCACATACTAAAACAAAGGGCATTCCAAACCGTGTGACAATGTTTTCTTCCAAGAACTTGATGACTACATCCGCCGTGTTATTTTTACAAGGTATAGCTTCAGACCACCGAGTGCAATAATCAGTAGCAGTAAGGATGTATCGGTGGTTGGTAGACGAGTTGGGGTTGATTTCCCCGATGAAGTCAAATGCTTATTGGGCAAAGGGTCTAGCCTCGTAGACTGGTTGTAGAGGCATAGCGGGGTTACGCTCACGATGCACTGCGGTTTGGCAAGTATGACATTTCCTAACGTGAGCGTAAACATCTTTAAAGATACAGGGCCAATAGTATCTGGCCTGAAGAATTTGGTGGGCAGTGGCGTCAGCTGAGCCATGCCCGGTTCCAAACTGTCTGTGGAATTCGTCAATTACTCTCACAACTTGGTCTCTATGGATGCACCAGAGGTACACTCCCTTGTAGTTTCTACGATAAAGCGCGGAGTTTTTGATCATGAAGTGTGCGCTTTTCATCCGCAGGGCGCGGAGTTTGTGGGGAGGCAACCCCTCCGGACATTTGTTGTTTAGCAACAAGTATACCAAATCGGCATACCACAGGTCTTGGGTGATGGACTCCACTGTGTAAGTTTGGCATTCTATGCGGGGAGTCTCTTCTGCTATCGCCCGACTTAGTCCTTGGCCTCAGACTATTTTTATGGGTTGCATTTCTAAGTCATATTCCTGGAGGATGGCCATCCATTTCCCCCGTCTCTCACCCAATTCACTCTGCATCAGTAGGGATTTGACGGCCTAGTCTGGGATGATAGCATGCACTTTGCTCCGGAGAATATAATGCCGGAATTTCTTCACGGCGTGAACTAAAGCAAAGGCCTATTTTTCTGGTGATGAATACTAGACTTCGGCGTTCTTGAAGGGGGAACTCATGAAAGCTATTGGTCGTTCCTCCCCTTCAACCTTTTGGGTTAAGACTGCCGCAGTGGAATGTGGCGAAGCGAATGAGTAGATGTAAAACAGAAGGGAATAGTCCGGACTAGCCAGGATAGTGCTTCCGTGATTGTTTGTTTGATTTGGGTGAACGCCCGCTTTGCTTCAGGACTCCACTCAATCTTGGTATCCTTTTTCATCATCTCGTTGAGTGGTTTCACTATTTCTGCGAATCCTGTGATGAATCGTCGCACAAAGTTGATTTTTCCTAAGAAGGATCGCATCTCTTTCTTGCTGCCAGGCATTTGTAAGTTCAGCAATGCTTCGACTCTATCAGGGTCGATGGATATACCCTTCTCAGAGATAATATGCCCGAGCAACTTCCCCTCGGTGACCCCGAATATGCACTTCTTGGGGTTGAGGGATATTCCATACCGGCGACATCTCTCGCAGATCTGAGCGAGGTGGGCGGGATGATCACGCCTGTCCCGGGAGAAGATAGTCAAATCATCCATGTAGATGATTATTCACTGATTTACGAGGCCCTCGAACGCAATGTCCATGGCCTTTTGAAATGTAGCCCCTGCGTTGATCAAACCGAAGGGCATTCTTCTATAAGCGAATGTTCCCCACTTAGTGGTAAATGTTGTTTTCTCTCTGTCCTCATTCTTGACCATAACCTGGTTGTATCCTGAATATCCATCCAAGAAAGACATCATCTGGGATCCATTTACTATCTGCAACACCTCATCCAGCGAGGGGAGAGGATGATTATCCTCTTTAGATGCCTTGTTTAAATTCTGAAGATCCACGCAAAGGTGGATCTTGCTGTTCTTTTTCCTTACAGGGACCAGGTTGGCAACCCATGTAGTGTGGCAGATTGGGAAGATTATCCAGGCTGACAACAGTTTTTCTACCTCCTAACGTATCAGAGGCTCTATCAAGGGGTTGACTGGTCTTTGCTTTTTCTGAAAGGGCTTAGCGTCTAGTTTCAGGGGAATAGTGTGGGTCATGATAGATGTATCATACGTTTTTAAGTCTTCATATCCCCAAGCAATTACATCGATGTATTCTCGGAGAACCGCGAGAATCTTCTCCTTTTCCTCAGGGGAGCAGGAGGTACCAATGTGGATGATCTTTTCTTCACCGGGCTGGCCGATGTTAACTTTTTCAAACTTTCCTCCCTTAGGGGAGGATGACACCTTCTCACGGACCCGAGGGTCCGAGTCGAAGATTCGTTCCAATGCAACCATCCCCTTTGGGATGGTGTTGGTGGGCAAGTCTATGATCCCATCGTCTTCGTCACCCTGCCCAGTATCGTCATGGTCACGTTCCTCTACTATTTGATCCTCAAAGACGCCAACGTTTTCCATGAAGGCCAGGATATGTTGATCGTCCTTGAAAACCTGAAAATGGGTGACATTATCTGGGATGGAGGGGGTGGGGACCATCTCGACTGAAAATTTCCGGAGTCGCGAGCTGGCCATTGGCTCAAGTGTGCTGGCAGAAATGGAAAGGGTGTCCGGGACATAGTTCCGTCGCCGGGGAATGAGGTCAATGCCAAAGGCATCGAAATATTCAATAAGGCTCCAAGCCCGGTTGCGGTATGCAGCCAGCCTTTTATCATGACATGTATATTGACTCCAGATTTGTTTAACAACCAATTCTGAATCACCCAGAGCCCGGAGGTGGGTGACACCTTTCCTTAGTGCGAATAAGAGTCCAAGGACCAAAGCCTTGTACTCTGTGACATTATTTGTACAGTTAAACTGCAGCCTGTAGGACGTGAGGAAGGATTTCCCTCGCGGGTTGATTAATTCTACCCCAGCCCAACAGCCCTGTTTGGATCGGGACCCATCGAACTTCAGGGTCCATAAGTCATTGTTTGTAACTTGGGGTTGGGGCAGAGTAGTCTTTAGATTCTTGCTGGGGGATTTAGGAGGTGCCTCCTGGACTGCTGGCGTGAGAGTGGAATTTTCCTCCGAAGTTCTTGGAATTTGGGATTCCCGGGGAGATGACACCAAAGGAGCATCTCCCCTAGGAGTACTGAGTCCCAGGGAATCTGCTAAATGTTGCTTGTTCTGGAGGGTATCGAGGTGCCGGTTAGCGATCGAGAGACATGGCCCACACTCAAGTTCTGAATGTTTTTGGTAGTGTACTCGGCACCAAGTGCCGGACAAGAGTGTGGCAAGGGTTGCTGTAGTGCCTTGAGAGCTGACTTCAACTCTCATCTTTTATTCAAGGTCTTGGGCTCTTTGCAGCACGACGGGATCCTCTCCGGGGATGAAATCAAATGTTAGGATTTTAAGAGGGCGGTACACCCCCAGAGAAGTCTCTGCGAAAAGGAATTCATTGACTCTCCCAACCTCGGTAAGGGCCTGTTTCATCCAGGGTTCACTTTTGACCTGGATCTGGTTTGATTCTCCCTCCCATGGAAGCCATAAATGTGTGAAGTCGGTCGAGAAGTACCCGTTCAAGGACTTAGACCAATTCTGACTTAGTAACATCCCGTAAGTCTCTGGGATGTCCACCACTTGGATGTCAATGATGCTGGCTATCCTGGGGTCCTGGATAAGATGTATCTGGACATTATTCAATTCCCCCACCATTTTCACAGCAGTCTTATCCAGTTGGATTACTACGCCGTTAGATGGGGTGGGGTGGAGTCTGAGCTTCTGACAAATGGACAAAGGCATGATGTTACCCGAAGCTCCGGAGTCTACTAAGCAGTTGTGTATATTTTTTCCATAAATGTTCAAGCCTAGTAGGAAGGGAGGATCCTCATTGTTTCCCCGAAAGACGACCGCATTGGCATCTTTGAATGAAACAGTCTTGGGTGGGTGGCTGATAGCTTCCGGGTTCCCTAAGAGCTTCAGAAGAGACTTCTTCTGCTTGGGACAGTTCAACAAAACCTCCATCAAGGTTATGGAGGTGGTGGTCTGCTCTAATGCCTTCGTAATGTCAAATCTTCCTCCCGAAAATGGGTGATTTTCCTCGATGAGGTATTTTGCTTGATTAGAGCTAGGACCTTTTGGAGGTAAGGGTCTATCAGTTACGTTATTCCGGGGAGGAGGACTATCTTTGACAGGAGGTATAGGCGCGTAAGCTGGTCCTTTACCAGCCTGGCTCCGGGTATTGTATAGAGCCCGTGGGTTAGTAAAGGCGTTGGCCTCAAAGGGTGGAATGGATTTGTTAAAGAATCCCTGCAATTCAGATTCTTCTTCATCTTCTACGAAAGTCCCAAAGAAGATGGTATCACAGGTGAAGGCACTATGGGCTGTTTCCTGGACAGGAGGCTCTGGAGGGGTAGCATCGTGCGATTGCTTCCTGTCCAGCTGGGAGATCATGATAACCTTCTCCAAAGTGGCACAATTCACCTCATTGTGCGAACCGGTATCCTGTAATCTACACCAGTTAGTCATGGGCTGGAGGTCTGCGACTGGTGTAAAATGGGATGGTCCAGCACCATTTTGGTTGGCATTTTGGTTCGGAGGCAGGCCTTTGGTATTCGTGTTGTTATTCCATTATTGCTGGTTGGGCCTAGGATCGTTGTTGAAGTTTCTTCCCCCGACATTGTTGTGCTGGCCGGAGAAGATATTCCCTCTCTGGGAATTTGAGTTCTGGGGCGCGTAGGACCCCGCCTTCAGTTGGCCCATGTCCATAGTCAGGGTGGACAACATTCGCTGGAGGGATTCGACCTCGGCGGTCAACTGAGTGTTGGCGTCACAATGTGACGGCTGTGGTTGTTGTTGGATTCTCGGCAAGGCAGCAGGATTAACCAGAGTTGAGGGCGGCAATCCTCCAGCCGCAGACGACTGAAAGAAGGGCACTCCGGACGGTTGTGTCTGAGTCTGTTGTGTGTGCTGCGACTGATTCCAGGGGAAGACTTCCAGACCCGGCATGATTTGGGTCTGGGCTGGGTAAACATATCACACTTGTTGGTCTATCACGGGTGGCGGAGGATTCATCGCCATCAAGGGGGAACCCATTGCCAGATTGGGGCTGTATCCCCCGGCATAGGTAGTTTTGCCGGGGATCATATTGAAGGGCGTGCTCTACCCAATCCCGCCCGGGGATTTGTTGAGACCGCGGGACAGCTCTAGAGCTAGGTTGTAGACTTTTGCCAAGGTATCCCGGTCGCCCGGGGCGGTTGTTCTCCAAAGGAGGGTGGAAACAAAAGGGTCCATCGCATTAAGATAGGTCTGTATGGTTACGTCTGGAGATGGGATAAAAGGGCCCATACACCGCTTCAGGGTGCGCTGGAACCTATGGTTAAATGCTGCAAGAGGTTCATTAGGTTCCTTTCTGATGGAGATGAACTGGCGATGGGACCAAGCTGGGTCCACATGCATGCGAAAGGCAGCCAAGAAGGTGTCCTCCATGTCCTGCCAAGTGTTGATGGAGTTGGCAGGCAAGTTAAGGTACCAGTTCAACTCGCTTTGTCCTAAGGATAGCGGGAACATACGGGTCACAACATCTTCATATTGGATCTAGTGTCAATTCATGGCATCTTTGTATGCCTGTAAGTGTTCCTCTGTGGTTTGTGAGCCTAAGTGCTCATATCGCGGGCAGATCTTCTCCGGGTGAGAGGGTAAATCATTGGTTGCGCCCAGAAAAGTGCCCATTGGGGACCCGGTGTTTCCAAAATATGCAGCCATTGGGGGAACTATATGTTGGGTGGTGGTTTGGGTGCTGGTTCCTGAGACTGTCTGGGGAGCTTGGGTATTCAGAGTTATGGTAGATCCCCAGACAATGGTGGCTGGTAGGACTTTAGAGGTCCGTTTCTTTCGGGCAGGGGGCTCGAGTTTGACAAACTTTCCGAGATTCGGGGCGGACCTAAGGACTCTTTCAAATTTTGCTGGGGAGAAAGATCCAATCCCAGTGAAGGCTTGTCTCCTAAAACTAAAACTCAGGGAACCCTCAGAAGGTGCAAAATCAGAATGTTGGGAGGGGGATGAGCTCATGCCCTCCTTCTAGCGCCAGTTTCTGTTGACGGGGTTTTGCTGACCGGGTCCGCCAACAGTCATAAGTTATCACCGGGTTCCGGGGAAATTGGCCAACTCCGCCTACAAAGGTTATCCGGGGGAAATAAATCCTCTGGGCCTTCAAGCACCTGGGTGTCGGGTCACGACGGTGCGGGGCTCGGTTGGGAGAGGTGACTGTTTTCGAGGGGGACCTACTTTCTTCTTCCTCCTTTCCGGTTCTCTTCCCAAGACCGATTCTTCCGATGTATATTCTTGTCTTATTCTTCTGACATGACAGACCTGTTCTGTCTCCAGGTATTTTGTAGGGTGGCGCAGGTAGTACCGGTCCCCAGATATTGTATTTTATTGAGACATGATGTAAATAGGGTTAGGGTTAAGAGAGTTGTATAAATAGGCAGATCGGCCCATTTCCAAGGGTCGGCAAAATTGATGATTTTGTTGTCCATAGCAATAGAAAAGTAATTTCTAGTTTTAGTTGCAGATCTCAATGCTCCATTGTTCGGTTCTCAGTAGTTAGATGCTCCCCTGGAGCCACCATTGTATCACGCACCAGTGCTTGCTGGACTGAATATTAATGAAGAAGGAATAATTCTTGGCAATGAGGTTGTTGGCATTCCTGCTTCTAAGTTAATGGTATTTCATGCTTTAATGTTCTTTATGTCTTTTACTCTGGTATGTTAAAGTAGATTAGCGACCTCTTTATTCCCGCTATTGATAAAATGCTAACTGATGGTTATGTGTTCCTTCGGTATTTAGTGTAGTTTACCAGAGTATTATTGATGTTCCAGACATTTTAACATGACTGTAGTTAGATGAAATGCTTCTAACCCTGCAGGATCTTTTTTGCTTTATTTTCTAAGTATAGAACCCTTGGGAAAACCCTACTTTGATCGAATCTCCGGAGAAGATGAGTTGAAGAAACCAGCTATCCCCCTCAAAAATAGTCACCTCTCCCAACCGAGCCCCGCACTGTCGTGACCCAACACCCAGGTGCTTGAAGGCCTGGAGGATTTATTTCCCCCGGATAACCTTTGCAGGCGGAGTTGGCCGATTTCCCCGGAACCCGGTGACAACTTATGACTGTTGGCGGACCCGGTCAGCAAAACCCCGTCAACACTATCTAGATTGATGCACTTACCCATAAATCGACACACTTGCATCTTTGGATATACGCACTTACAACATGAAAATGACGCACTTACAAGGTTCATGCGACATAGTTTCCTGATTATTAGTGCCCTGATCTTCTGCTTTCTAATATTTATTGGTTTAACTAGTGTTTTATTCATTGGGATTTTTGCTTCAATTTTTATTATCTAATAGCGATCCCTGTTTATTACATTTGAATATTCATCATAGATTTATTGATTTTGACAATTGAACTATTATTATTACTCTATTTTTACTTTGTGATTTGACACAGGTGGCAGATCTTAATTCGACGTACTTACCTACCTGGATCGACACAGTTGCAGAAGAAATAACACACTTTACAATTTAATTCGACGAAGTTGCATCTCTTGATTGACACACTTACATACCTGAAACACCGTAGTTTCCTGATAAAATACAAAAAAAGGAATAAAATTTTCTTTTGTGTTATTTCTCTCTGATATGTAAAATTCTCTTTTTTCTGGTAATGAAAAGATGTAGTGGCCCCCCAAAGCATAAAAGGTTAAAATTTAGGATCCCATTGAGCAGTGAAAAAGAGAACGACAAATTAAGAAGAACAAAGAGCCAACTCGCAGATTATGAATTGAGGCACTTGAGGAAGAGATTGGATATGAAGGTATTATTCACACTTATTTGGACAAGATAAGAGAAATTGCTGAAAATTCAATTGTCATTATATCAACACTAGCACGCTTGTCGATTATCAAAACTAATTGCTAGGATTTTGGTACTAACAGTTTCTTTGAAACTTTTGGCATGGAATAAGATTCAATCTAAAGTCAATTCATTTGTATTTTGGTTCTTAAAAATAAAAGTGTATGCTCAAACATCACAGTCTCATCTTTCGATTTGGTGCATAAAATTGACGCATGGTTAATAATTGAGCAAAGTAAAGTACATCTAGATTTGGTACATAAAATTGAACTATCGAACCCTTATTTGGTTTAGTGCTTAAAAATGAATCCGCGTGCTTGTATGGATGATCTAGATTAGAAAAAAATTAGCTTTTTTGGAGCTTAATTTGATTAACATGTATTTTGAGTCTTTGGTGTACTTGTACATTCTGTTAGATTAATAAAATTTTTACTTTTTTAGAGAGGCATGTCTGGGGAATGCACTTCTTCCTCAGAGGACGACCTCAAACTGGTAAATCCATCTGGCTGGTATATAAACAAGAGGTGGGGAAAATCCTAAAATTGTATTGTATCTAACCAATCTCAGATGAGGTGTGTGGATGATAGTTCAGATTGGGCCTACGTGCCTAAGGAAATGACATGGTCCACTAGAGACTTAAGTGTGTCACACACGTACAAACCAATTGGAGAGACACCACAGATCTGCCTGCAACCTTGTTAATTAGAGGCAACTTGTTTCACCTCCGAATCAAGTGTCTTATTATAGTCTAAGGGGTTGCAAAATTCCTCCCCAAGATTTCCATCATATGTGTTCCATTGTATTGTGTTGGTGAAAGAGATCTTCACTATCATACAAATAATACCTGGTAAAGGCAAAAACACGGGCACCGATGTCTTGGATCTTTATGTCCTAGTTGTGTGAGCTGACAAAAATCTAAGAAATGGGGCTATAACATTAGATTTGAAAGCGAATTTGACCATAGATTAATTTGACTATATCTATTTTCTGTTGTAATTGACCATGTGAAAAATTTCATCTTGAAAAAGTTGTTGAACATACACTAATCATTTCTTTTTTGGGTCAGTCTTGGAGCTATACCGAGTGTGTGATTGTTGATTTTGTACACATCTTCAAAAATTGGTCCTACAACATTTGTCCTACACAAACAAAATTGTATCAACCTTGGTCCTACAACATTGTCTTATTAGCATCTTGTCGGATAAGAAAACAAGATCATCAATGTTCCATTTGGCTCTTCTCTTAAAATTTAGTGATCAACATACCCTTGCATAATAGAGGCTCATATACAACATTTTAGCATCATCCCTAGCCTAGAACCTTGCATAGTCATCATTTTTTAAAGTCTAAAAATCCAAAATCCCAAAATCACATATTGCATTTCCTAGAGGTCAAGTATTCACTTTTTAGAGTCATTTTGCTAAATTAGAGGGTGCATTTTCCTAGTACATTCTAGTAGTGGTCTTGTGTATTGTCTTGGCTTCATCAAAATTCTAGTTATCGTCTCTTTCCTTGGCTTAGGCACTCATCATTCTAGTTAACACTTGTCTTAGATATACATCATTACCAATATTATTCATTTTGTCCTACCTTTTGAAGTCAAGATAGTCCTAGAATCATTCAGGTCTTTCTTTAGAGGGTTTACCTTCAAAGTTTATAGAATTTCTCTTAAGGCATATTACCAAAAATCAAAAAACAAAAAAATTAGTTTCCCTTATAATCATTTATCTTTCCTATCTTGCATTTATCCTCAGCATATTCCATTCCCGAGATCCCAAAATAACAAGAGAAAAATGGTCCCTAGCACAAAGCCGAGACATGATCCCAACAATGAGATTGATATTCCTATTTAGAGGATCCTAATATTAGATTTCAAGAATCTAGAGACCATTCAACGTCACAAGAAAATACAGGTTGACATACCACAGTTACCTCCTATCCCTCCACTAGAGGATGAGTTCTCATTTGAGAACATTAAGGATAAATGCAATGATAGTGAAGAAGTTAATGATGCCTTAGAAAACCCTGGGGTAATGACTAATGTGGGATTCCTATTGGGAATTGACCTAGATACATACTTCAAAATACTCACACAACATGGTGCCAAACTACCTGCTGGATTCGACACTTCCACCCTAGTGGAGGCCACACCCATACCATAATCTTGGATTCATTCCACAACACCTCATCCAGTTACTTCTATCTTTCTCCCTAGCAATCCTACTCAATGCGCATCTCAAGTTACCATGTCCTCCACTACTCTATGAATCCAATACAAAAATACTCTCTTTTCCAATTTTCCACTCACATCCAGTGCACTTATCACCATCACAATGCCTTCCATAATGTCCTCCACCCATACACTGAGTACGTCTAATATGGATCCACTAGGTCACAATCCCAAAAGTCTCTCAAAAGGAGTCCCCCAAATCAACCAAGGGGCATGTCAAAAATAACCTACCAAAAGTATCCCAATAGGTGTTTCTTCCAATTTAGGAATCCCCCAAATCAATCAAGGGACACCTCAACAACAACCTCTCTTCAATCCCAACTATTAAAGGATTTCGGATTCCTTTTTAAAATATCATGGAGTAACTGGGCCCAACACTTCCAACACTACAACACCACCCCAACAATAGCCTCCATACATTCCACCACCCCAACAACAAGCTTCATATACTGGACCACCCCATCATGCTCAATAGCCTCCGTACATTCCACCACCATAGCAGTAGCCTTCATACATTGAACCACCCCAACATACTTAGTAGCCTCTATACATTCCAGAACCTCAGAAATAACCTTCATACATTCCACCACCTTAGAAACAACTGTCATACTTTCCACCACCCTAGCACAATCAGCAACCTCCATACATCCTATTACCTAAATAAATTCCAAAACCTTAGTATTTTCCATAGCCTTCGCATGTGCTGCAACCTCACTATACTCCACAACCTCAGTGCACTCCACCATAGGGGCCTGTGACATACACAAACACGTGCTATGAACCCTCATACATCCAGACACCATCCTATAGCAGTGGGAAATTTTTTTTTGATCCTAACACGGTGTCATCTACATTGATACCCACTAAATCCTTTTCTATACAACTCTAAACCCTCCTGCAACAGTTCATTAAGTTAGAAACCAGTTCTCCTAAGAGGTCTTACACCATAGCTAACCTTTGTCCTTATTCATTTGATAGAACATTGTACGTACCACCTTTTCCACACAATTTTGATATGCCTAAATTTGATAAATATAAGGAAAAGGGTGATCCCGAAGACCATATACAAGAATTTTTCACGACTTGCACAGAAATGGCATACGACAACACCTACCTAATGAGAATTTTTCATGTAGTCTTGGTGGGTCATCCATGGAGTGGTTTTACAGACTTCCTCCTGGGATACGAACTTAGAATGAACTAGTTGAAAAGTTTATATCACAATATTCACATAACATCATCATGGAAATAACATTAATAGATCTTTGCACTGCCAAGCAAAAGGACGGTGAGAACTTTGCCTCATTATTACAATGTTGGATAAATTTGTCCTCCAAGCCATCTTTCCATGTACCCATGAAAGAAAAGATCCATATGTTCATTAAAAACTGTCAACTAGACATGATGTGTGAATTAAAATCTTAGTGAATTGAGACCTTTGAAGAGCTAGTCAAGAAAGGGCTAAAGGCCTAAATATCCCTCACCCTAAACGGAGCCATCAAGAAAGAGACCAAAAATCAAACACATTAAGAAAAATTCAAATACTGGTCCAAAAACAAGAATGTGATGAATGATGGCATTGTAGACATTAAGGTAGTATAACTTTTCATGCGCATACAAGCGCCACAACCCCTCTCTAGCAATCCCAACCGATGCACATAGTCCAAATATTTAAAAAAGAAAATACAAAAAACCAAGAAGTTAATCAGACAAACCAACAAAGTAATGCAAGAAGGACCATCACTCCATCTTGAGACTTTACACCTCTCACAAAACCTCTTGAGAAAGTTCTTGAGAAATTACTACAATCTCATTCAGTCACTCCACCTGAAATTAGACATTATGAAGGTACTAGAAAAATAACATGGTGGAAAAACAATGCTTATTGTGACTACTATATAAATAAAGGACACAAAACTTCTAATTGCATGCAACTGAAGCATATTGTCCAAGATTTCATCGATCAGGGTGAAATTGAAGTAGTCGTAAATTCAAGAACCACCAATCAAGATCACCAAATATTCTCAACTCCAATGATGGATCATGGAAAAGGTAAGGCCTCCACATTCATACATGAAAACAAATAAAACCTCACTTACCCCAAACCAGACCCCAATCTCTCCATCAACACTATTACTATTCAAGGTCTAGACACCAGTTGTGATGTTTCTACCCATCATTCCAAAATCATAGTGCAAGGAGTTCTGTCAAAATTTGTAGCACCAAATGAGTTATCTGAAATTACATTAGGTTTTTATAACCTATTAGATCATCTAAAAAAGACCTCAACACAAATTTCCATCTATGAGTTGCTTCCCATTTACCCAAATCATAAAGAAACCTTAGACACAACTTTGTAGCAATCTTCTATCCCAAAAGACATAAATGTTGATGAATTTCAAGCCATGGTGGGAGATCTATCAATGCAACATCATGTTTCCTTCATTGAGTAAGATATCCCAACCCAAAAACCATCTCACAATTATCCCTTTCATCTTGAAGTATTTGTCCACCTCTATAAAATCAGACGAGTCTTGATAGATGGCAGAGCGGGTCTAAATATACGTACCCTAAAATTGGTAAAAGAACTGGTCTAATCTAACAGTTGTTTATATATTACCAAGAATATCATAATAAGAGAATATGATGATGAATAAATTCCTTCCCAAGGTGTAATAATCCTCCCAATCAGATTGGGTCCAACAATGCACAAAACTTCATTCTAGGTACTAGATCTAGAGCTAGGCTATAATATGCTCTTGGGACGACCATCGATCCATTCCATGTAGGCTGTACCATCTAATTATCATCAATGTTTGAATTTTCCTTATGATGGATTTTAAATAACCATTCTTAGTGATAGATATCCTTTTCTTTACTGCAAAAATCTTAGAGGAGCTATTTCTAATCAAGTACCCAACAATCAGGAGGCATTTGCTGCCTCCTCATCTCAAAACATAGATTGTGTAGATCTTGCTAAATCAACTTAGGAGCCCACATCAGAGCTCAAAATCTAAGTTTAGGAAAATGGATGTGGATAATACACCTATGCAGACTTCTTCTATGTAGGTAGGCTATCGATCTCACCTCGTTCTTATGGAAACCTATGCAACATCTTAAGAGGAAACAACAACTATCAATTGTCTTTCTACCAATAGTTTTTGTAAGATGGGGAGACATACATGAGGAAATAATTCAATACAACTTGTCTTCTTGGTTGTATATAGATGAATATCCCCCTGAGGTCAAAATTCTAGTACATGAATATGGACGGGGTACACCATTATCCAGAAACAAGGCTATAATGGACGATTTGGATAGGAAAAATTGAACAAGGAATTGTGGAACCAATTGCACCAACCAAAAATATGAAGCATCACGTCTTAGGCTATAGATCACTGGCAGAAAGCATTATGAATACCTTCCTACCCTCTGATATTAAAACTTTTATTTATAATGAATTTGAGAAATTCGAGGAACTCCATTCAGACATAGACTCAAATGAATATGAGTGGGACTCCTCACACACCACCAGTACCTTATATCTCAATTCTTTCATTCCTTTCCTATCTTTGCACGATAGACCCACAGATCATTGATTTTGGATTGAGGAATTTTGGAATTGATATGAACCTTCATCCTCATCCTGGTCAGAAACCTATAAACCAGTAAGTGAGTCCTATATCAACACCTTGACTGAACTCTGAATTTCATCCTTCCAAACCAAGGATAGCATAGCTTTGGTTTACCCTGACCTTATTGATTGGGAACAAAAAAATCCACCGACCATAGATGTATTTGAAAACGATGAAGCTATTTCTAAATTATTTAGACTAAGACAAGGGATACCTATGGGGGACCACAAGGAAGGTTTCAAAATTGAAATGGAAAACACAATATATTTTGGGGATTTATATCATTCCTCTAGTCGTAAAATTGAAAAAGAAAATATAAGGCTATTAGGTGAAAACCAAAAGGTACCTTCTAGCTCCAAAATAGTAAAATTAAAAGATGTATCTGAGGGTGAAAACCTCACTGAGGTGCCAGAGGATGCAGAGATTGACATAATTCACCTTACATAAGAACAATAACCTTTACTAGCAGAGAAAAAAACAACAGTCAACATTGACACTACAATAACACAAAGACTGATCCACTTGGCAGTCATTAACACCAGAAGAAAGAGAACAATTCATCCATTTCTTTAAAGATAGGAAAATCAAATTTGCTTGGTCGTACTCTAACATGCCTAGATTAGATCCAAAATTAGTGCTACACCATCTGCCACTAAAGGAGGGGGAAAATCCATACGAACATAACCTTCGCAAGATGCATCCTAAAATTGCATTGTTGGTCAAGGCAGAGTTGAAGAAACTACTGGATGCAGGCTTTGTAAGACCTATTGACTATGCCGATTGGACATCCAATTTGGTACCTATGTCAAAATAATGTGGAGAAATTATAATCCATACTAACTTCATAGATCTAAATTTGGTTTGTCTAAAGGATGAATTCCCTTTGCCAAACATAGACATGATCATTGATATCACTTTGGGGTATAAAATGTTGTCACTAATGGATGGTTTCTCTGGATATAATCAGATCAAGATAGCACTAGAAGATAAACACAAGACCACATTCACTTCTTCTCGGAGTACTTACTGTTGGCGTGTCATGCCCTTTGGTCTAAAAAATATAGGCACCATATATTAGAGAGAAATTTCAGCTATCGTTCATGACATGATGCATATAACAATGGAATCCTATGTTGATGACATATTTTCAAAATCCTTGGAAATGAATATAAATCTATTAGTATTAGGGCTAGTCTTTGATAGACTCTAGGAATACAAGGTATGGTTAAACCCAAAGAAGTGTGTCTTTGTGGTCAAATCTGGAAAGTGGTTGGGATTCATTATCTCCCATAGAGGAATAGAGATTGATCCCAAAAATTTCAAGCAATTATTAATATGCCTCCACCAACAAATTTAAAAAAATTGAGTCTACAAGGAGGGCTACAATTACTAAGATGATTCATTTCACAGCTAGCTGACAAGTGTCATCCATTCCAGTACTTTGCTACATAAAAATGTCAAATTTACACAGATAGAAGATCGCCAAAGTGATTTTAAAATATTAAAAGAATATATTCTTTCGACACCAGTCTCAATGGAACCTATTCTAGATCAGCCCCTACTGTTATACATACCGGCTACAAAGAAATCACTGGGGGCATTACTAGCCCAAAATGATCCAGAAGGAAAAGAAAGAGCCATCTACTATATCAGTCAAACACTTGTGGCTTACAAACTAAACTATACTTCTATTGAAAGAGTGTGTTTGGATGTAGTTTTTTCTTCCCAAAAGATCAGACATTACATGTTGAGTCACAAGATGATACTAATAGAAAATATTGATCCACTGAAATATCTATTGAGTAAAGATACATTAATAGGGTGAATTGCTAAACCGGTCATGATTCTCGGTAAATTTGACATTGATTATATAGATAGAAAATTAATCAAAGGACAAGAAATTGTAGATCAAATGGAAGATGCACCATTACCTTCTATTCATCCGATACTGATAGGGTTTCCAGATGAAAGCATATTTTACCTTGAGGAGGAAACATATTGGAAATTATACTTTGATGTCTCTCAGACACAAAAGGGATCAGGTGCTAACATAGTATTTATCACTCCCCAAGGAGATTCCATTTTGAGATCATACATGTTGAGCTTTGATTGCACCAACAACATAGAAGAATATGAAGAAATGGTCATTGAGCTTAAAAAACTGGTCCAGTGGAAGATACAACAGCTACAGTTGTACGAATATTTTCAATTGATTATCAAACAAGTTAATGATAGCTATGACACTAAGGATGAAAAAATAATTCCTTATAAGGTTTTGACAGAAGACATGAAGCAACTTTTTGAAATGATATCATTTGAGAAGATCTCAAGAATCAAGAACAAAGCAGCAAACATTAAGGCTACTGTTGGACCCTTTCTTGATATGCCGCCACATGTGACACATTGTGAGCTCATGGTCAAACAAAGTATGATCCCTACCTTTGAAGTTCCCAAGTCAAAGGTCTTGTGCAAAATTGTTGGTCTCAAATCTCCTTGGTATCAAGATATATATGCCTACCTAACTAGAAAAAATATCCCCATTGAATTTTATTGGAACCATAAGAAGTCCTTGATAAGGAAATCCTCCTGATACAATATCATATTCAATACACTTTACCGATGTAGTCTAGATGGAATACACCTTAGATGTCCCAACTTAGAAGAATCACAAATGATGATATTAGATGTACACAAGGGAATTTATGATGCTCATTCTAGTGGCTTGAACTTAGCTAAGAAGCTTTAAAGAATTGGGTTTTATTGGCCTATAATGCAAATAGATGCTTGTCTATTCATTTAGAAGTGTAGAAATTGTCAGATACTTAGGAATCTCATCCATGCACCTTTTCAGGATCTGCAACCACTAACATCACCGTGGCCCTTTTTGCGATGGGGGTTCGAACTAGTTGGAAAGATTCATCCCTTATCATCTGATGGTCATAAGTACATAATCAAAGCCACTGAGTATTTCAAAAAGTGGGTTTAAGAAATTCCAATGACCTACACCACTAGAAAAAAAATTTACAAGTTTCTTTTT
Organism: Thuja plicata; assembly: GCA_018584345.1. Lineage (NCBI taxonomy): Eukaryota > Viridiplantae > Streptophyta > Pinopsida > Cupressales > Cupressaceae > Thuja > Thuja plicata. The sequence goes on from MU227058.1 coordinate 5,098,793, forward strand.
AACTACATCATAAGCCGATACGGTGTTCCACATACCATCATTATAGATCATGGATCCCCCTTCAAAAAAACAAAGTAGATGAGATTTGAAAAAAATTACACATCCACCATAGCTATTCTTCTCTATTTCCCCAAGGTAACGACCAAGATGAGGCTATGAATAAAACCATTATAAAATCCAAAAAAACATAGGCAATGAAGTTGGTTGGGATTGGCACCTCCAACTCAACCCTACTGTATGGGCCTACAATACTCATTTCCCTACTCCTATAGGAGCCACTCCATACTCATTAGTATATGGTATCGAGGCTATATTTCCAATAGAGGTTGAGGTCCCATCATTGCATGTATCACTTCAGCACATCATTTCAAACAAGGATTACAGAGCATCTTGAATACATGAGCTAGAGTTTCTAGATGAAAAGAGACAAAAGACACTAACATATTTGCTAGCATATCAGAAATGTCTCAGGAGAAGCTACAAAAAAAGGTCATACCAAGAGATTTTGAAGTTGGTGACCTGGTGCTAATGAAAAATTAGAAAAATCAGCCAGACAGAGAAAAACCAGGAAAGTTTGAACCAAACTAGTTGGGTTATTACATCATCAAAATAGTTTATGAGTCTGGAGCATATCAAATATCCACATCAAAGGCCCAACCTCTATTAGACCCCATCAACAACTTGCATATATGCAAGTACTATTCATAACTATCAGAGTAGACCCATTTCAAAAATAGAAAATAAAAAAATAAAAAGAAAAAAAATGATTACCTTGGTGAAAACTTGGAAATCGGGCATCTTTAGTGACACAAAAATATAAATATAAGAAAAATAATTTCATCCTATGGCGAAAAATTGGCAATCGGGCATCTTTAGTGACACAAAATATAAATATAAGAAAAATAATTTTGTCCTATGGCGAAAACCACTTCAATGGTGCCTTGGCCAAGTACCATAGTGAAAATAGGGAAAATCGATGCCACATGTAGAGATTATTTGTCTACCATCTATCATCACTCCAACCTAGTATCACTTGTCAATTCACCCCATACTCCACAATAAAATCCATCATGGCTTCAATTTTGTCAATTTTCCTTGTCACATTGCCCCTTATTCAACACAAAGTCAGTCCACCATGGCCATTCTGCAATAAATTGCCCATTCTTTTTTTTGATTGGTAATATGGTATTATATTGATATTTAAAAACAATGGTTACATAATTTCCATGCATGGCTTCAAAATGGCATACATTTCCAATTTTTGAGCCAAAGTAATAGTATGCATTGCAAAATTCCCCTAGATATACTATTGGAGCCCATATTCGTCAAAGACTATACATTAAAACTCAAAAAAAACCCTTACCCACAGGTTTAACTAAACCAAGCTGCTGCCTCCTCCTTCATGAAGTTCTGAAAGCCACCGCTCCCATCCACCATGACAACACCCTGCACCCAGACCTTGTCATCTTCACTCAGCTCATCCCCCGACTCCCAGGCTCTATACTTTGCTTTGGTCACCTTCTCACCATGTTTTTCTTTGAGATGCCTCTGCACCTGAGGTCTACCATCCTCCCCCACCTCTTTCATGGATTTAATTGGGGTACACTTGCATTTTCTCCCCCCAAGCCCTTCCCCACCTTGCACTTCCAACTTTCACTTTGCCAACACGGTCTTCAGTGCATTCCACCCATTGAGTGCTCGTGCAAGGTGGACATCCTTGGGGCAAGATAATGACCATACAAATAGATGTTGGAGCTCATGACGCCCATGGCCAATCATACAAATAGGGTCACTTCCCTTGTGCAGACCCATGACTACCTCTATCTTATGCAACACCTCTTCGATGCCTTCTATCCACTTGAAGGCCATGCATTGCTTGACCACCGCCCACACATCATATTTGGACTCCACCACCATGAGGGCCAATGCCATAAACAGCAAGGACACATCAAGATTTATTCAGGGTCTCCACCAAGTTTGCAAAAAGTGCTCCCCAAAAATGTCACAAATCGCGGTCTATAAATTATCCCCGTCCTTTGTAAAAATGTTGCCTAGCCTTTTCACTATGATTGGCCCCACAAAGGCTTGTATTTTTCTAGAAGTCCCCAATGAGAAATTTTCCTCCATCTTGCTCTGGCTCTGTGGTTTTTCTTGCGGATGCTCTATTCTTCTTTCTGCCTCGACTTCAGTTTTTTAAAAAGGGCTGTCGAAGCCTCTCAAAGCCAGCATTCCAAAGCCATCATGCTAACATTACTCCCTCTGCCAACTCAGTACTTCACCTTGTACCTCTACATCCTTCACATACCATGAAATCCACTGATTTTGAGATTTCATCATTGTTAGTAATAACTGAGGGGGGGGGGGAGGGTGAATCAATGGCCTCAAAAATTAATCCTTAAAGTAACGCTTAAAAATTATAACCACAAATTATGTCTCTAGTTATCTCCTATCCTACAAGATGAATGCCTTGAAATACTTATATCAATTTTCTACTTGTCGAATTGCTTTGTAAATCTCTCTTTTGTATGATTACCGATAAGCAGTCAACTATTTACCGAAACACAGTAAATATGCTGAGTATATCGATCAATCCAGAATTGTATATGTGAAATGTAAAATAGTAAAGTAATAAAATGTAAACACATAACACATAGATTTTTAACATGGAAACCCTATTAAGGGAAAAACCACTGGGACTGGTACCCCAAATTTTCACTCTTTTGAAGTGAGCTATATTAGGAGCCAACCCTGTTAAAGGTTACAAACACACTGTTAGGTGTGACCTTGTTAGAGGATTTAAAAGATAGTTTGTCACCTAGTATCTGGAATCTAATGCTACCATCCTTGATCAAATGGTCACTTGGCCTGTCAATAGGTATCAAACATATCCAATTCTACTTTCATGATCAAAATTTTTGATACTCCTTGGGATGTATCTCAAATGTAGAAGACTTTTAAGTCCCGCTCGGTTAAGAGACTTGATGATTCAATGGTTAAACTCAAACATTAATGATCTGTTCATACATACAACTTAATTTCAGATTTTTAGATCTATTGTAAGCGCATTACCTCTTTGATCAATATAATCAATTCTATACCTTTGCTCCACACTATTCTACTCTATGATGTTGTCTCACTGTTCACCGATGTTTGTAGAATCTAGCTCTTTCCTTAGCTTGATTGATCAGGACTTAATGAAGACTTTCTTCTCCTTCAAATTTTCTTTAGCATCTTTCCTCTTCTCTTTTTCTCCCCACACAAATCGTAAAGAATTAGGTTTGTTTGTTTATAGACATGATTTACCTTTTCTTGGCTTTCTTGATTCTTGACATGATCCACAATTCTCGCCAATTAGATTTAAAGAAAACTCCCATTTTATCTCAAAGAGATCTTCTTGCCAACTGGACAAATCAAATTAAATCAATTACTTATCTCCGTCTTTATCTGGATGGTTAAAACAATAATAAGTATTAGTTATGTCTATTTTTAGCTTCTTGACAGCTAAGCATTTTGTCATTTTCTGAACTCTCTATTCTTTTGGTCAACACTCCAGTTAGTCATCGGTGATAACTGACTGTTCCATCGGTGTGACTTCAGTTTTCATTGGGATCTCCATCCTTGTCATTTTCGTCGGGAAACACTATAATTATTTCCATCGGGTTACTTTGTGCTTTTCTCATCGGTAATGCTGTGCATTAGCTCGTTGGGTAACACTGACTTTTTCTCTTTTACTTTGTCCATCGGCATGCACTCCGTTGGTGTATAAAGTCACTTAGTGAAAACTTGACTTATATGTATTATTGATAGCATAGCCTTTGATTCATTGGTTCTTTGAAGTCTTTGGCAGTGTATTCATGACCATACATATTATATTAAGTTGACATCAATGATAATACAATGCATTAACTGATTTAATGCCTTGCATGATCATCAAATTAACATCTTCAAACATTCAATCAGTTACATGTCTTCAATCTCTCCCTTTGGCATTGATGGAAACATACTACATTATCATACTATACTATTACTAATACAATATGAAATATATAGTTTCATCAAGCTTTCCTAATGTAACTATTACAAATGTTTGGCTTTCAGTAAGCTCAAATAGCTTTGATTTGATTCTTGCATCTTTCTGTCTATCTTCAATCCCTTCATTGGATAGATGTAGAATCTTTCTTTCTTTAATGTGATGTGTTTTTCTTCTGTGTCAAACTCTCTCCCTTTGATTGATCTATTTTCTTTTGATGTCTCTTGTTAGTAATTCTTTCCCTTTGTGTGTACTCTCCCATTCTTTGTTACATCTCTCCCTTTGGATACTTTGATGGATATAATCTCTCCTTGAGATGATAATGGATATAATATATCCCTTTATCAGTATGATATTGAGATATCTCTCTCCCTTTGACAGTAATTCCAAATAAACATCTTTGCCAAATGGATCTTTTCTATCCATAATATATTCCTTGAATTTCCCAATCCATCGGTAATAACTCTGGTGCTTGGAGTAGATAAATACCTTGCTGTGTATAGATGTATCTTTGTAGTCCATCTCTCTCAGTGCATCAACATGAATGATATTATGATAATATGTAGGATGATGTAGCCTTCTAGTCATCTTACTGAGCAGTAGACAAGGTTCTGACCCCTAGTCTCTTTCTCAAGTCAAATGCATCCTTGGGCAGTGGCTTGGTGAATATATTAGCCAATTATTCCTTTTATTGCACATACTCAAGTATCACCTCCGTTTCTTGAACTTGTTCTCTTAAATAATGATACTTGATGGCAATATGCTTTGTTTTAGCATGCATGACTGGATTCTTGGAAATGTTTATTGCACTTGTATTATCACAGTAGATAATTACTGGTTCAATAATTTTCATATGCATACCTTCCAGTAACTGTTTGATCCATGCAATATTTGATCACTTTGCAGTAGAAGAAACATACTCTACTTCTGCAGTAGACTGAGAGATGTATCCTTGCTTCTTGCTGATCCATGTGACAAGTCTATCACCCATAAAGAATGTTCCTCTAGTTGTGCTCTTCTTGTCATCAATATTTCCAGCCCAATCAACATCGGTAAAGACCTTAAGTTCAAATTTTCCTTCTCTTCTATACCATAAGCCATATTCCTCGGTATTCTTCAGATATCTTAGGATTATTTTCACAAGATTCATATGTGATTCCCTGGGATTAGCATAAAATTTAGCAACTATTCCTACTGCATGTGCAATATCTGGTCTAGTATGTACAACATACATGAGTTTTCCAATCATTGATTTGTACAAAGTTTGATTTACCTCTGATGACTTGTCTTCCTTTGTCAGCTTACATCCAATTGTCATCAGTGTTCCTACTGGTTTGGACTCTTCCATCTTGAATATTTTCAGTACTTCTTTGATTTATTTGGATTGTGTAATGAAAATACCTCCATCTTGTTGCATGATCTGTAGACCAAGAAAGAACTTGATCTCTCCAAACATAGACATCTCAAATTATTTGCTCATTTCATTTGCAAATTATTTGCATAGCATATCATTGCCTCCAAATATGATGTCATCAACAAATATCTCTACAGTCAAAATGTTAGCATCAGTATCTTCCTTCAAATAAAGATTACTGTTTTCACTAGTTCTTACAAATCTAATACTTATAAGATAGGAATGAAGTCTTTCATACTAGGCTCGGGGTACTTGTTTCAATCAATACAAGGCTTTGTGTAGTCTACATACCATGTCCCTCTTGTCTAGATCAACAAACACTTATGGTTGTTCAATGTATACCTCTTCTTCAAGTATTCCATTTAGGAATGCAGACTTGACATCCATTTGATATACCTTGAATCCTTTACATGCAGCATAAGAAAGTAATATTCTTACTCCTTCTAGCCTAGAAATGGGTGCAAAGGTATCTCCATAGTCAATCCCTTCTTATTGTGCATATCCCTTGCATACTAGTCTTGCTTTATTTATGGTGACTTTTCCATTCTCATTTAGTTTATTCCTAAATATTCATTCTGTACCAATGACATTCTTATCATTTGGTCTTAGTACAAGTGTCCATGTCTTTTTTTTTTTTCTCTATTTTCTCAATCTCTTCATTCATAGCACTTATCTATTCATCATTATCAAGTACAACATTGACAGATTTTGGCTCATAATCACAAATAAGACAACTTGTATTTAGAGACTTTCTTCTGGTTCTCATACCATCCTTTTTATCTCCTATTATTTGATTATGTGGATGATTCATTCTGACATATCTGGAAAGTACATGTTTATCTCTTTGTCTATCAACTTGATCATCATTTTGTCCTTCATTCTGTTCTCCATCACTTTGTGCATCATCTTGAGCAATATCCCGATCGTCAGTATTTGTAGCCTGATGCTCGGGTGCAATGATCTATTGCTCGAGAGCTCTACATTGTTGGTCAGGTAGAGTGTTAGGTTCTTCATTGTATACAAACCTATTTTATTCCTCTGGTTCTTTAGTGCTTTCCTTTTCATTCTTCTCTGCAAATTCATCTATCTTTACATTTTCACTTTCAACAATTTTGTTAGAGGCTTTATTTAGATATTTATAAGCCTTGCTCTTGGTAGAATACCCTAGAAAGTTTCCTTCATCACTCTTGGAGTCAAGTTTTCCATTTCTTTCATCTTTTAAGATATAACAATGATTGCCAAATTTTTTGAAATAACTTACATTGGGTGTGTATCCATACCAAAGCTCATAAGATGTCTTTTTGGTGTCTTTCTTTAATTGTACTCTATTCAATGTGTAAACAACAGTACTGACAGCTTCTCTCTAGAAGATTTGGGTGATGCCTTTCTCTATCATTAGTGTCCTTGCACAATCAACTATGGATCTGTTGCTTCTTTCAACAATTCCATTTTGTTGTGGTGCTCTTGGTGCAGAGACCTGTCTTTTGATTCCATGCTCATTACAAAAGTTAGTGAATTCATCTGAAATAAATTCCCCTCCTCTATATGATCTTAAGCATTTCAATTATTTACCACTTTGTTTCTCAACAATTTCCTTATACCATTTAAACATCTTAAATGCTTCTGTTTTATCTTTTAGAAACATGACTGTCATCATTCTAGAGTAATCATCAACAAAGAGAACAAAATATCTATCTCCACAATAGCTCTTTATTCTCATAGGTCCACATAGGTCAGTATGGACTAATTCTAGAATGGCATCATATGTATGGGTTTTTATTTTGAAACTAAACTTTGTCATCTTACCTTTTTGACAATTCTTACACATGATGTTGTTGGGCTTGGTCATCATCGGTAAGCCTTTTACATTTCTTTTTTTGCTGATTTCTATCATGTTGTCAAAGTTCACATGACACAATCTTTTGTGCCACAACCATATGTCTTCATTTTTTTCCATTAAGCAAGTGGTGTCAATATCATTTAGATAGAATAAGTTACCTTTGGTCTGCTCACAGATACCAATTAGATTTCTTGATTTATTGAAGATCTTTGCCTTCTTATTTTAAAATGCTACTCTGTGACCTGAATTATTCAACTAAGAAACACTCAATAGATTATAATTCAATCCATTTACCCAATAATCATTTTCACATTTTATCTGGTTATTCAACATTATGGTTCCTCTACCTTCAACTGGACAAGGTGTGTCATTACCCATTCTTACT
>MU227058.1:5106511-5131087 GCA_018584345.1 Thuja plicata
TCCTCTACCTTCAACTGGACAAGGTGTGTCATTACCCATTCTTACTGAACCACCTTTATAGTATTCAAAAGTCTCAAACTTTTTCTTATCACCGGTCATATGGCGAGTGCAGCCACTATCTATGATCGAGACATCATTTTTACTAACTTTAGATATGAGTGCAATTTTTGCATACCTTTCTTCATCATCATCCAAATTACCTTTTACTGCCACAAACACCATCTCGATGTCTTCCTTATATTCGGTGTCAGTATCATCATCTTTTCATTTTTCTAGGTAACTGGCCTTCTTTCTTTTGTCCTTATAGTCTCAGGTATCTCTTCTTTCTGATTGTCGATAGCTTCTATAATCACCTCTGTCAGACTTCTTTTCAAATGATCTATCATTATAACTTTTGTCATGTTTTCTTCTGTTAGGACATCTTGTAGCAAAGTGTCCAATCTCTTTACAATTAAAAAAAACAAGTGGTAATTTACCTTTGTATTTACCTTTGTCTTTCTGCATTCTTCTAGCCATAAGTGCTTCAATTTCATCAAGATCTTCTTCTTCAATTTCACTATTACTATCTTTTCTCATAGTGTGTTTATGACTTTATTTACTTATTCTCATAGAAGTTTTGAATGCAGACTGTATGTTTGGTAAGACACTATTATCAAAGTTATTCATTTCAAATGAAACCAGTCTTCCAATCAAAATTTCTAGAGTAACATTTCTATTTGCTACTGCTCTCATTTCTTGAATGGAAAATACTCTAATAGCATAAGTAGGCAGTAAGGTTCTTAGAATTTCACTTACCACTATATATTCTTCTAGTACACTTCCAACTCCTCGGATATCATTGACTCCCTCTTTGATTCTTGTGTTGTACTGTGTGATGTTTTAACCTTCTTTCATTTTGAGATCATCAAACTTTCCTCTAAGGATTTCTACCTTGGCTCTCAAAACATTCTTGTCACCACCATGTACAAGCATCAATTTTTCCTACATCTACTTTGCATTCTTGTAGGTTTTTACATCTTCAAATTTAGCATCCGAGAGTGAGGAAGCAAGCTCTATCATCGTGCAATTGTGCTCATGCTTCTCTCTCATTTTCTCAACTGTTGGTGCTCCTGTGGAAAACACATATTCAGTATCTAAGTATTGAGTAACATCATTTCCAATACCTGATAAGTGGAGGCTTATTATGCTCTGCTATGAAGCAAAATTATCTTTGTTCAACTCGGGCACATCTCGTCTGTTCATCTTGTGATCTTTAGCTTAGGTCTTGAAACCTTCCTTTTAAGCACACAATCTTTGATACCAATTGTTAATAATAACTGAGAGGGGTGGGGGGAGGGGGGGGGGGGGAATCAGNTTTAAGCACACAATCTTTGATACCAATTGTTAATAATAACTGAGAGGGGTGGGGGGAGGGGGGGGGGGTGAATCAGTGGCCTCAAAAATTAATCCTTAAATCAACCCTTAAAACTTATAACCACAAATTATGTTTCTAGTTATCTCCTGTCCTACAAGATGAATGCCTTGAAATAATTATACAATTTTCTACTTGTCAGATTGCTTTGTAAATCTCTCTTCTGTATGATTACTGACAAGCAGTCAACTATTTAGCGAAACACAATAAATATGCAGAGTATACCGATCAATCCATAATTGCATATGTAAAATGTAAAATAGTAAAGTAATAAAACATAAACACATAACACATGGATTTTTAATATGGAAACCTTGTTAAGGGAAAAACCACTGGGTCCGGTACCCCAAATTTTCACTCTTCTGAAGTGAGCTCTTTTAGGAGCCAACCCTATTAAAGGTTACAAACACACTGTTAGGTATGACTTTGTTAGAGGATTTAAAAGATAGTTTTTCACCTAGTATCTGGCATCTAATGCTACCATCCTTGATCAAATGCTCACTTGGCCTATCAATAGGCATTGGGCATATCCAATGCTACTTTCATGATCAAACTTTTTGATACTCCTTGGGATGTATCTCAATTGTAGAAGAATTTTTAGTCCTGTTTGGTTAAGAGACTTGATGGTTCAATGGTTAAACTGAAACATTAATGATCTATTCATACATACAACTTACTTGCAGATTTTTAGATCTATTGTAAGTGCATTACCTCTCCGATCAATATAATCAACTCTATACCTTTTCTCCACACTGTTCTTCTCTGTGATGATGTCTCACTATTCGTCGGTGTCTATAGAATCTAGCTCTTTCCTTAGCTTGATTGATGAGGACTGAATGAAGACTTTATTCTCCTTCAAATTTTCTTTAGCATCTTTCCTCTTCTCTTTTTCTCCCCACACAATTCATAATGAATTGGGTTTGTCTCTTTATAGACATGATTTACCTTTTCTTGGCTTTCTTAATTCTTGACGTGATCCACAATTCTTGCCAATTAGATTTAAAGCAAACTCCCATTTTCTCAAAGAGATCTTCTTGCCAACTGGACAAATCAACTTTAAATCAATTACTTATCTCCAACTTTATCTGGATGATTAAAACAATAATAAATATTAGTTAAGTCTATTTTTAGCTTCTTGACAACTAAGCATTTTGTTATTTTCTGAACTCTCTATTCTGTCGATCAACACTCCAGTTAGTCATCGGTGATAACTGACTATTCTTTCGGTGTGACTTTAGTTTTCATCAGGATCTCTGTCCTTGTCATTTTCTTTGGGAAACACTGTAATTCTTTCCGTCAGGTTACTCTGTGCTTTGCTTGTCGGTAATGCTGTGCATTAGCTCGTCGAGTAACACTGTGACTTTTTCTCTTTTACTTTGACCATTGACATGCACTCTGTTGGTGTATATAGTCACTTAGTGAATAATTTACTTATATGTATTATTGATAGCATAGCCTTTGATTCATTGGTTCTTTGAAGTTTTTGGCTATATTTTCATGACCATACATATTATATTAAGTTGACATCAATGACAATACAATGCATTAACTAATTTAATGCCTTCCGTGATCATCAACTTAACATCTTCAAACATTTAATCAGTTACATGTCATCAGTCACCACCACCCAAACATGAGCAAAAAGGCTCCACATCACTCCATCCTCCATCGTTTAGGCAGTAGCCCCACGTGCCCATCAACTTTGAGATCACATTCTCAATGTTGAAAAATCCCAATTATTGTGTATAGTCTATGGTCTCCAATCATGCATCAAATAAGTCCTCTAGGGGTTAGGCCTCAAATCTTTGAACAATTTGAAGTTGTTTACTAGGGACCCGTCAACACCCACATTTGACAATTTATCTGCCAGGTCATTAGTTGCTCGCTACACATGTGAGATTTTAAAATCCTCAAACTCACCAACCAGAGCTCGTATCCTCTTTATGTGTTTGTTCAGGTACCATGTATCCATCTAACCCTTTGCAATCCTGTTCACAATGAGGATAAAATCCCCTTCAAGATGGATTCACCTCAATCCTAATTTCCTCACCATAAAGGTAGCCCCTACAGCTGCCAAACATTCTGCCTCATTATTTGTCCCATCTTTCAGTCTTTTAGCACCAAGTGCCAAGATATCTCCCTTCTCATCATGAGAAATATATACTACACATGAGACTCCTGGATTACCATGAGATGCATCGTCAAAGTTAATTTTAACCCGTCCAGGAGATGGGGGTTGCCAAACACCTGGTTTGGCACTCTGCTTCCCTGCCAAAGGTTGAACCCTTCCATTCCCATTAACGGGTATAAAGTCCCATTCTATTATGATTGGGGACACCCTAATGTCATGATCCATCAAGCTCTAAAAAATCCCTAAAATTTGTAAAAATTCTTGAAAAAATCCCTAAAAACTAAATTTTTTTCTAAAAAAATCTTAAAATTGGAAAAGATCTTCAAATTTTTTGAAAACATTGAAAAACATAAAAACATTCATCTAAGGTGACCATGTTTGGGGTGTCTTTGATAAGGGCCTTCACTTATGTGATATGTCACACATGCATCAAATCCAAACATACAAACCCTATGGTGGACCAAAAACATTTGCAAAAAGTCCTAAACATTTTTCATCAGATAGACAAAAAAATTGTAAAATTGAGAAAATTTTGTAATAAATATCCTTTTGATATCAATTCTATTATTTGCATTTCAAAATAGGCATTGAACGACGTCATGCAACAAGTCTAAACTTTAGCGAAACTAAGTCAAAATAGTCAATCTTTCCAGCAGGTCCTCAGTCAATTGATCACACTGTCTCAACTATCAAAGGAATCCCATAGCATAGTCCTTTGTCAAGATGGTCATATTATTTTAGACAAGGAAATGAACACTTGAAACCAGACGGATAAGCCTTATATAGTGTACCTTATACTTCATCTGATAGCATCATCCAAACATTAACAAATCAATGTCCAAACTACTACAAAATACAAACACATAATTGGTATGGCTGCTTACTTTTTGAGTCAAGTTGGTCTTATTATTTCTTGATTTTCACAATTCATGTTCCTATGCATCTCCATGATTCCACAAGCGATTAGAGATGTCAGGATGGTTCATGACTTATCTTTTTATTTGTTGTCTGTGGGATGTTTTCTGTGAAATCTTAAAAGAGCATTTTGGGTGTCTATGGTAACAGCCTTCACATCCACATGTGATATCTAATTGTGAAGCACGTTTCAATAGATAATTTGGTTGTGATACATCACACATACCTCAACTCTTAATGCCTGACCTAGATGGGTTGACCCACATTCCTTGTCTGTTCAAAGTGCCAATTAGAATGCAAAAGGATAGTCGTGCCTAAATCATTAATATCTGGGTATGATGGTATTTAATTTTTCTATAATAAAAGTGTCTCAATGATGAAATAAATTGGTTAAATAAGTTGGAGTTCAAATCTGGTTAAAAACAATTTCACCTTTCAATCAAGATTCATCCTCATTCTCTCCTCTCATAATATTCAATCATTCAATTCTAACATTCTAACGATCAGTCAATCAATCTATCTGACAAAATGGTCAAATCACTTTTCAAATTAGTCAAATCAATCAATCAATCATTCCATCATCATTTGTTTGATACATGATATATATTTTTCCTGGAACCAGAAATCATCATTTTTTCTTATACATGAAATGTCTTTTCTGAAACCAGACATCATCATTTCTCTTATACATGATGTATCTTTCCTAAAACTAGACATTGTCGCTTATATAATTATATAGGGTATGTCTTCACTGAAACCATACATTATCGCTTGCCTTATATAGGGTATATCTTTCCTGAAACCATACATTGTCGCTAGTCTTATACATGATGGTTCCTTCTTGAAACCAGACACAATTCTTATCAACAATATATATGAGCAATGTCGATCAAACAATCATCATAACCTACCAACATTCTTCACTTCTTACTAATTATTCCTTTTGCATCATTTCATCTAAATCTTCTTTCAAGAGATCATTCATAAATTTCTTCCACAAACAATCTCTCGAGGGGGCATCTATTAACTTATTGTCACCTTGTTCCCACTGGGGCATATCGGGGCATAATTCTTATTATTCTTTGAAACAACACCTAAAAAATGCATTGTATCAAAGAGGGGTAAAATGTAGACACTTAAAAATGGTCAGTTGTTGTAACACAAAAAATTTACTAACATTCTTCTTCAATTAGTAAATAATATTTATTATTTAATTAATTGGCATCTTTCAACTATATTCTAAATTCTAAATCATTATTTTCCTATAAATTCCTAATTAAGTGATTTTAATTAATCACTTAATTATTAAACATCTAATCAATATTTCATCAATTATTCATTTATAAGTAATTAAATGATTAACATTATTTTATTATTCATGTCAATATATTTAATTAAATAATCATATTATTTAATTAAATGTTTCTTCTTATTATTATTAAATTTATGTAATAATTAAATCAATTTCCCTCTCATAATTAAATAAATAATATTTATTTAATTAACTAATTGTTCCTATCATAAATAACTAAAGATTAATTAATTATTTATATTCCCCACATGTGCAAATAAATAAATTATTTTATTTATTTAATCATATTTATCCTTCCAATTATGAGTTTCAGTTAACTTGTCAATTATGATTCCTGATTCCATAATTCTCTCTCTTAACTGATTAATCAAATAAGTTATCTATTTAATTTATCTAGTCTTCTATTCCACCTCATCAGTAAAGTCTTCAATTAAACTTTTCAACTCTTCAATCTATCCTCTTAACAGATCCATCTATTATGTCAACAAACAATCAATTGAGTTCACTCCCACTCACTCTGAGTTCAACTCCTCAATCACATGCAATCAATCCCACCAATCATGGAATCTTGATTGGAACCCCAAAATATCTTATAAATAGATAGCTAATTCTCTTAATTTGAAAACCAAAAAACCAAAGTTGCTTTGAATTCTTATGCAGACACATAAAGCACTCATTTTCTAAGAGCCCACATTGCATAGAGAAGGAGAACAATATTGAAGGAGGAATTTTGGTTTACATGTCATATGTTTTCATTGATTTCATTATTATTTGATGATTATGCATAATGTTTATTTGCTTCCTCTTTCGATATTTGGGAATCCTAACTGCCTAAGAAATCTCTTTGTGGTTGAGATTTTGATGTTATTGCAGGTTTCTACAAGTACTTATATCCCCGATTACAGCTGTAGGTTTGTACAAGTATCTATATCCCTGATTACCTATATCACTTTTCAAATCAGTCAATCATTCCATCATCATTTGTCTTATACATCATATGTCTTTCCTAAACTAGACATCATCATTTTTCTTATATAGGCTATGTCTTTCCTGAAACCAAACATCATCATTTCTCTTATACAAGATGTATCTTTCCTCAAACTAGACATTTCGACTTGTCTTATATAGGGTATGTCTTCCCTAAAACTAGATATTGTCAGTTGTTTTATATAGGGTATGTCTTTCCTAAAACTAGACATTGTTGCTAGTCTTATATAGGATGGATCCTTCCTAAAACTAGACATGATTCTTATCAACAATCTCTATGACCAATGCCGATCAAACAATCATCATAACCTACCAACATTCTTCACTTCTTACTAATTATTATTTTTGCATCATTTCATCTAAATCTTCTTTCGAGAGATCATTCATAATTTTCTTCCACAAACAATCTCTCAAGGGGGTATATATTGCCTCATTGTCACCTTGTTCCTGCTGGGGCATACCGGGGCATAATTCTCATTATTCTTTGAAACAACACTTGAAAATGTATTGTATCAAAGAGGAAAAAATGTACACACTTAAAAATGATCAGTTGTTGTAACACAAAGACTTTACTAACGTTCTTCAATTATTAAATAATGTTTATTATTTAATTAATTGGCGCCTTTCCACTATATTCTAAATTCAAAATCATTATTTTCTTATAAATTCCTAATTAAGTGATTTTAATTAATCACTTAATTATTAAATGTTTAATTAATATTTCATCAATTATTCATCTATAAAGTAATTAAATAATTAATATTGTTTAATTAATCCCTATTTCATAACCGACCAAAAAAAATCCCTATTTCATTATATTTAATTAAATAATCATATTATCTAATTAAATACTTCTTCTTATTATTATATTTATGTAATAATTAAATCAATTTCCCTCTCATAATTAAATAAATAATATTTATTTAATTAACTAATTGTTCCTCTAATAAATAAATAGAGATTAATTAATTATTTATATTCCACACATGTGCAAATAAATAAATTATTTTATTTATTTAATCATATTTATCCTTCCAATTATGAGTTTCAGCTAACTTCTCAATTACAATTCCTCATTCCATAATTCTCTCTCTTAACTGATCAATCAAATAAGTTATCTATTTAATCTATCCAGTCTTCTATTCCACCTCATCAATAAAATCTTCAATCAAAATAGTGAATTCTTCAATCTACCCTCTTAACAGATCCATCTATTCTGTCAACATGTAATCAATTGAGTTCAACTCCCACTCACACTGAGTTCAACTCTTCAATCACATGAAATCATTCCCACCAATCATGGAATCTTAATTGGAACCCAGAATCTCTTATAAATAGTGAGCTAATTCTTTTAATTTGAAAACCACATAACCACAATCACTTTGAATTATTATGTTGGAACATAGGTCACTCATTTTATGAGAGCCTACTTTATATAGAGAAGGAGAACAACGAAGGAAGACTTTTGGTTTGCATGTTATGTCTTTTGACTTATTTCATTATTATTTGATGATCATGCATACTATTTATTTTCTTCCTCTTTCGATATCGGGAATACTAACTGCCTAACATATCTCTTTTTGGTTGATATTTTGATGTTATTGCAAGTTTCTAAAGGTACTTATATCCCTGATTACAAACTTCTTTGGCCTTTCCGTAGAGAAGAAGCTCAAGTATGATATGTGAGGCAGCGAGCATGAAGGATTTATTGTGAGCAGTCATTTGCAGAGTGAATTTGTTCTTGAATAGAGAGAAATTTGTACTTACTTTTCTCAACCCCTCCACCAGCGTAACTACACCCGATGGCCAAAGAATCCCTTAACTTGCCCCAATTTACTTCCCTAATTATGATAGGTATAATGAAAATACCCCTATTCAGGATTGGTGATTAGGAATATGGTATACAATATACTTAAATTATTTTCCTTGTGTGCAGAGAGATTGTAACAAAATACAACAAGGTGTTGATGGGTATAGAGAGAAAGATGCAAGAAACAATGTTAGAGGCTCTATGATTGGAACCTGATATAGTGACCAAGGCTTGCATGGAGATGGACCAGAAGGTGGTGATAAAATACTACCCAAACACCCACTCCTTTTGGAGAGCACAAGAGTGATGAGTATGAGAGGGTTGTTAGACACAACTGCTGCTTGACCAGTAGGTGTTTGAATCTAAGTATTCATCTACTAAGTGTTCCATGGGTTTTTGATTTTTCATGGGTGCTCCTTGTAGTGAAACCTTGGGTTGAGCATAATTGACTTCTTTGAAGTCAATGACACCATCGTTGGTGACATTATTGTTCTTATTCCACCATTTGGCCTTATCTTTTGCATTCTCATTTGTGTTTGTTTGGGTAGGATCTGCAAGGATTCCTCTCTCGACAAAGTTTTTCTCACATTGAACTCCTTGTTCTATAAGTTGGTTGAAATTTGGAGTGAGCTGCATCTCTGTTGTGAATGAAATATCTGGGATCAGATTGTTAATGAACATGACTAATAGGTCTTGTTCAGGAACATAATATGTTATTCAGTTTGCAGTGTTCCTGCATCTTTGTAAGAATTTAACAAAGGATTCATAATCTTTTTTCTTAATGTCACAGAGGTCCTTGATACCGACCTTGCATTTGATGTTATGATGGAAATGAGAAATAAATTTTTTGGCTGATTCTCCCCATGACTGAATGCCATGGGGTAAGTGGGAGAACTATTCCATTACTGGTCTGGCTAAATTATGTGGAAATAGTCGCATTAGGTAAGTTTCATCGTGTGCAGACTCAATGCAACTAGAAAATAATTCCCTGATATGCTCTACAGGATTGGTACTGCCCCTGTATTTGTCAAATTTAGGCACCAAGAAGTGTGTGGGAAACAGAGACATATGCAATGAGTGATCAAATGGGTAGGAGTACAAGTCCTCTACTCTGTAAGACTTGGTTTGTCCCTGATTTTGCATGTCCATCATTTTCATTTGTATATTCTGCACTTGCTGTATCAACATGTCTTTTGGGGATTGAGGAACATTCCCAACATTGAATCTCTATTTCATGGTAGGTATAACGCTTCACCTTTTTGTTCCTTGTATTGGGACATATGATCTCTTTGAGATTTGATACTAATTTCCAAGTGTGTGATTTTGGTATTGGGGAATTTGGTTGGTCCAAGGTTCCAATTTTTGTTGTTGTTGGGATCCCTGTTGGAATACGGGTGTAGCCTTCATTGGACATTGACTGAATGTCAAACCTATAGAAGTTGATCTATTTGGTTGGGAAGTATTAAGTCCAAAGTTAGCATGGATAAACTGTAGTGCCTGAGTAGTAGCAAATGGGTTATTGCTCATTTGGGGAATTGATGACACAAATTGGGTGCTTGATGTAAAAGGCCATGAGGTTGATGCTTGAGATAAAATGGCAACCAGGGGTGCACTAAGTTGGGATCCCATCATGTTTTGTGTGGATGATGTACTAGCTTGATTGGCGGAGCCAGTCTGGGTAGACATAGTCTGAGCTGATGTCATGTTTGTTAATGAGGGAAAAGACAAGAATTGAGACACCACAGGATTCAGTTGAGGGTTTTGAGTGGTCCTTTGTCCTATTAGTGGGTTTTCAAGTCGTATTGTTGCTACATTAAATTCAGTGGGGAGTTTGACTCCCTTTTTTATCAACATAGCTAAGAACCTTTCAAGATTCCTTTCCACAATAACATCAACTACTTGCATGAAATAAGCATCTTGATCTATGTCTTCAAGTTATTCCTTAGAAAAACCTTGGAATATAGCTGGTCTACGGGGACCATGAGGAATTATAGGCATATTCTCAATGTATAGAGAAGGATCAGTGTTTTTGAATGGGTCTTTCTCTTTCTCTTTTTTTCCCACAGGGGAAACTAGTTAATGTAGGACTCATCTGGTTGAGTTATAGCCTTTGACTTAGTACAAGGTCCTCCATAAGGTGTGATAGGCATGGTGTTATTCAGGGTTTAAACTAAAATGAGTGATACAAAGAAAAAAAATGGGACAACCTCTCGAAGAGGGGTTGAGTACCTATTTTGACAATGCTATTCTAGGAACAACTTTTGATTTCTCTTGATCTCAGAGTTTGGTGATGTAAGATTTTGATTATGACTCTTGCCTTAGATGAGACAAAGTCATTGATAAAGATGATGAAGCTAAGATAATGGAATCAAGATAATCTAATTTGAACTTTTGAACTATCAATGGTAAACGAAAGTCGAACCGACAAAGAGGGATGATCCTAGATGTTTTGAGATTCACACTGATTCTTCATTATTTCCTGAGATGTGTACAATGACCTTTCACATGAAATGGGGAATCTTATCCAAGGTTTTAGACCGATAAAAATGTAGAGTGCTGGTAGAGGAATCCAATTGTACTAATAAAATAAATGCATAGGTCGACATATTGATTACGATAAAATTCCACTGATTGCGACGGAATGCTCGGTTGATTGTCGTAAACTCCCAACCATTGCAAAAATAAAAGGATCAATTGTGGAAATAAAAGGCTTGATTGCGGTAAAATTATGTCAATTGCAACAAGATTATGTCAAGTGCGGAAAAGTGCAACAATTTTGAAAAATTATAGCAGTTGGGAATCTGTCAGATAAAATGATCTATCTGGAACAATGATTTGATTCTGGAACAATTTTTTTGTTGAAAACCTAGAATTAAAAGATGTTTGACTTGTTTTCAGAGTTTTAGATATTGGTTTTTCATTTTGGAAACTGATCATACAAACAATCACAATAGACACAAAATTTTGAAGATTAAAGAATAAAAAGTGTATGTTCTACAAATTTTCCAAGTTGATATGTTTTCACGTGGTGGAAACAGAGATAGTCAGATTAATCTAGGTTAATTGGTTTCAAGATGCAATATTATAGGCCCAATTCTTTGATGTCAACTTGATATCATCTGTATGGTCATATACATAAAGCCAAAGAATTCAGAGAACCAAAAGAACCAAGGTTATGCTTTCAGCAATACATAAAAGTTGTGTATTCACTAAGTGACAAACAACACTAATGGAGTGCACACCATCGGTAAAATCAAAGAAGAAAAGTCACAGTGTTACCTGACGATAGGAAGCACAGTGTTTCCCGATAAAGAAAAACCACAGAATGCCCGACGAGAAAAGAAAAGAGTAACCCGATGGAAGAAAATATAGTGTTGCTCGACAGATGGAGATAATGAAGCTAACTGGAGTCTCACCGATGGAATTGTCAGTTTTCACTGACAACTAATTGCAAAGGTGACTGACGGAACAGAGAGTTCAGAAAATGACAAAATATCTAGCTGGCAGAGCTAAATAAGGACTTAACTGGTTGTCTACTTTGTTTTATTTGACCAGAGATAAGTGATTGATTTAAAGATGATTTCTACAATTGGCAAGAAGATATCTATGAGACAAATCAGGAGTTATGCTTTAAATCTAATTGGCTGGATTGTTTTTCATGCCAAGAATCAAGAATCAAGAATCAAGAAACCATGAATATTATGTCTATATAAGAAACAAGCTTAATTCATTTTTCATATGCATGAAAAGGGGATTAAGGGGAGTGAATAGAAAGAGGATGCTAAAGAGAAACTAATGAAGAAATACTTCATGCAGTTTTAATCAATCAAGTTGAAGGAAGAGCTAAGGAATTCTGCAGACACCAATGAATAGTGAGCACAACATCACAGAGCAGAAAGTGTGGAGCACAAAGGATTGAATTGACATATTGATTAGAGAGGTAATGTACCTAAATAGATCTAAAAATCTGCAATTCAAAGTTGCAATATGAACATATCATAATGTTTTAGTTTAACCATTGAAGCATCAAGTCTCTTAACAGATCTGGACTTAACAGTCTTCTATATATTGAGGTACATCTCAAGGAGTGCCAAAAAGGTTGATTCATGAAAGTAGCATTGGATATGCTCGATGCCTATTAACAGTCTAAGAGAGGCTGATTCAAGGATGGCAGCATTAGATGTCCGATACTAAGTGACAACCTCTATGTGTAAAATCCTCTAGCAAGGTCACACCTAACAGTGTGTTTGTAACCTTTAACAGGGTTGGCTCTTAACAGGGCTCACTTCAGAAGAGTGAAAATTTGGGGTACCGGTTCCAGTGGTTTTTCCATTAACAGGGTTTCCATGTTAAAAATTCATGTGTTATGTGTGTATGATTCATTTTTTTATTGTTTTGTATCTGACATAGTTAACACTGGATTGATCGGTATACTCTGCTTATTTATCGAGTTTCGGTAAATAGTTATATTGCTTATCGGTAATCAAGAAAGAATAAGGATTGATAGAACAAACCGATAGATAGTTAATCATTATTAGTATTTCATGGCATACATCTTGTAGGGACAAAATAATCTAAGGTTTGTTCATTAGTGGTTAAAGTTTGAAGAATAAATATTTGAAGCCATTGATTCACCCCCACCCCCCTCTCAGTTATTACTAACAATTGGTATTAGAGCTTGTTTGCTTAGAAGGAAGGTTTCAAGACCTAAGAAAAAGATCACAAGATGAATAGATGAGATGTACCCAAGTTGAACAAAGATAATTTTTCTTCATGGCAGAGTAGGATAAGACTCCACTTATCAGGTATTGGTAATAATGTTACTCAATTCCTAGAAACTGAATATTTGTTGCCCACTGGAGCACCAACAATTGAAAAAAAGAGAGAGAAGCATGAACACAAAAACATGATGATAGAGCTTGCTTCCTCACTCTCCGATGCTGAATTTGAAGATGTCAAAGAATGCAAAACTGCAAAGCAGACGTGGGACAAATTGAAGCTTGTACATGGTGGTGACAAAAATGTTTTGAGAGCCAAGGCAGAAAGCCTTAGAGGAAAGTTTGATGATCTCAAAATGAAAGAAGGTGAAAACATCACTCAGTACAACACAAGAATCAAAGAGGTAGTCAATTTTATCCAAGGAGTTGGAGGTGTACTAGAAGAATATATAGTGGTAAGTAAAATTCTAAGAACCTTACTACCTACTTATGCTATTAGAGTATCTTCTATTCAAGAAATGAGAGCAGTAGCAAATAACAATGTTACTCTAGACAGTTTAATTGGAAGACTGATTTCATTTGAGATGAATAAATGTGACAATAGTGTCTTACCAAACATAGAGTCTTCTTTCAAAACTTCTATGAGAATAAGTAAATCAAGTCACAAAAACACTATGAGAAAAGATAGTGATAGTGAAAATGAAGAAGATGATCTTGATGAAATTGAAGCACTTATGGCCAGAAGAATGTAGAAAGGAAAAGGTAAATTACCACTTGTCTATTTTAATTGCAAAGAGATTGGACACTTTGCTGCAAGATGTACTAACAGAAGAAAAGATGACAGAAGTAATGACAGATCATATGAAAAGAAGTCTGACAGAGGTGATTACAGAAGCTACCGACAATTAGAGAGAAGAGATACCCGAGACTATAAGGACAAAGGAAAGAAGGTCAATTACCTAGAAAAATGCAAGGATGATGATACTAACACCAAATATAATGAAGACATCGAGATGGTGTTTGTGGCTATAAAAGATGATTCAAATGATGATGAAGAATGGTATGTAGAAACAAATCTCATATCTAAAATTAGAAAAAATGTTGTTTGGATCATAGATAGTGGTTGCACTCACCATATGACTGGTGATAAGAAATTTTTTGAGACTTTTGAATACTATAAAGGTGGTTCAGTAAGAATGGGTAATGACACACCTTGTCCAGTTGAAGGTAGAGGAACAATAATGTTGAATAACCAGATAAAGTGTGAGAATGCTTATTGGGTAAATGGATTGAATTATAATCTATTGAGTGTTTCTTAGTTGAATAATTGAGGTCACATAGTAGCATTTGAAAATAAGAAGGCAAATATCTTCAACAAATCTGGAAATCTAATTGGTACCGGTGAGTAGACAAAAGGTAACTTATTCTATCTGAATGATACTGACTCCACTTGTTTGATTTCTAAAAAAAAAGACATATGGTTATGACATAAAAGACTGTGTCATGTGAACTTTGACAACATGATAAAGATTAGAAAAAAGAGAAATTTCAGAGGCTTACTAAGGATGACTAAGCCTGACAATATCATGTGTATGAATTGTCAAAAAGGAAAAATGACAAAGTCTAGTTTCAAAAGCAAAACCCATACATCTGATGTAATTCTAGAGTTAGTCCATACTGATTTATGTGGACCTATGAGGACACAGATTTAATATGGAGATAAATATTTTATTCTCTTTGTTGATGATTACTCTAGAATGGTGACAGTTATGTTTCTAAAAGATAAATCAGAAGCATTTAAGATGTTTACATGGTATAAGGCTATGGTAGAGATAAAAATTTGTAAGGATCTGAAATGTTTGAGATCAGATAGAGGAGTAGAATTTATATCAGATGAATTAGCTAACTTTTGTAATGAGCATGGAATCAAAAGACAGGTCTCTACACCTAGGACACCACAACATAATAGAATTGCTAAAAGAAGGAATAGATCCATAGTTGACTGTGCAAGGACATTGATGATAGAGAAAGGCATCACCCATATCTTCTGGAGGGAAGTTGTCAATACTGCTGTTTACACATTAAACAGAGTAAAATTGAAGAAAGACACCAAAAAGACACCTTATGAGATATGGTATGGATACACACCCAATCTAAGTTATTTTAAAAATTTTGGCAGTCAATGTTATATCTTAAGAGATGGTAGAAATGGAAAACTTGACTCCAAGAGTGATGAAGGAAAATTTCTAGGGTATTCTACCAAGAGAAAGGCTTATAAATGTCTAAACAAAGCCTATAACAAAATGATTGAAAGTGCAAATGTAAAGATAGATGAATTTGCAGAGAAGAATGAACAGGAAAGCACTAAGGAACCAAAGGACTACAATAAGTTCACTTACAATGAGGAACCTAACACCCTACCCTACAAACAATGTAGAGCTCCCGAGAAATAGTGCTTAAATCTAGAACAACAAAATGTTGCAACCGATGGTCAGGCTACAAATACCGATGGTCAGGATAATGATCAAAATAATGTGCAAGGTGAGGAAGAACAAAATGAAGGACAAAATGATGATCAAGTTGATAGACAAAGAGCTAAACTTGTAGTTGTAAGATATGTAAGAAGGAACCATCCAGAGATCTAGATCATAGGAGATAAGAAAGATGGTACAAGTACACGAAGCAAGTCCTTAAACTAAAATTGTTTAATTCGTGAGTTTGAGCCAAAATCCATCAATGCTGCACTTGATAATGAAGAATGGATAAGTGCTATGAATGATGAGATTGATCAGATTGAGAAAAACAAAACATGGTCACTTGTGCCAAGACCAGATGACAAGAATGTCATCAGTACAAAATGGATATTGAAAAACAAGCTAAATGAGAATGGAGAATTCACAAAGAACAAAGCAAGACTAGTATGCAAGGGGTATGCACAAGAGGAAGGTATTGACTATGGAGAAACGTTTGCACCCATTGCTAGGATAGAAGGTGTAGGAATACTACTTTCTTATGCTGCATATAAAGGATTCAAGGTATATCAAATGGATGTCAAGTCTGCATTCCTGAATGGAATACTTGAAGAAGAGGTATACATTGAGCAACCAGAAGGGTTTATAGATCCAAACAAGAGAAACATGGTATGTAGACTTCATAAAGCCTTGTATGGATTAAAACAAGCTCCTAGAGCCTAGTATGAAAGACTTCATTCCTATCTTATAAGTATTGGATTTGTAAGGACTAGTGAAAACAATAATATTTATTTGAAGGAAGATACTGATGCTAACACTTTGATTATTGAAATATTTGTTGATAATATCATATTTGGAGGCAATGATATGCTATGCAAATCATTTGCTAATGAGATGAGTAAAGAGTTTGAGATGTCTATGTTTGGAGAGATCAAGTTCTTTCTTGGTTTATAGATCATTCAACAAAGTGAAGGTATTTTCATTACATAGTCCAAATATATTAAAGAGGCCCTGAAAATATTCAAGATTGAAGAATCCAAACCAGTTGGAACACCGATGGCTACTGGATGTAAGTTGACAAAGGAGGAAAAGACAACAAAGGTAAATCAAACTTTGTACAGATCAATGATTGGAAAACTCATGTATGTTGTACACACTAGACCAAATATTGCACATGCAGTAGGAATTGTTGCTAGATTTTCTGCTAACCCTAGGGAATCACATATGACTGCTGTGAAAAGGATTTTAAGATATCTAAAGAACACTGAGGAGTATGGTTTATGGTATAGAAGAGAAGGAAAATTTGAACTTTGTGTCTTTACTGACGCTTAGTGGGCTAGAAATATTGATGACCAGAAGAGCACAACTGGAGGATCATTCTTCATGGGTGACAAACTTGTCACATGGATCAGCAAGAAACAAGGATGCATCTCACAATCTACTGTAGAAGCAGAGTATGTTGTTGCTGCTGCTAATTTATCAAACATTGCATGGATCAAGCAGTTACTGGAAGGTATGCATATGAAGATCCTAGAACCAGTAATTATCTATTGTGATAATACAAGTGCAATTAACATTTTCAAAAATCTAGTCATGCATGCTAAACAAAGAATATTTCCATCAAGTATCATTATTTAAGAGAACAAGTTCAGACAAAAGAAGTGATACTCAAGTATGTGCAATCAAAAGAACAATTGGATGATATCTTCACCAAGCCACTACCCAAGGATGCATTTGAGTACTTGAGAAAGAGAGTAGGGGTAAAACCCTTGTCTACTGGTCAGTAAAATGACTGAAGGTTGCATCAACCTACATATTATCAAAATATCATTCATGATTGTTGCAAGCAAAGAGATGAACTTCAAAGAGACATCTATATACAGACAGGTATATATCAATGCCAAGCACCAGAGCATATTGTTGTATTGCTGATGGATAAGGGAAATTTAAGGAATATATTATGGATGGAGAAAAATGATTCTTTTTTGACATAAATGTCAAATATTTGTAAAATACTTGTTTGGCATTGCTATCAAAGGGAGAGAAATTATCCATATTATCACACATTCTTCTGGAAAGGGAGAAAATGTATCTATTAGCACATTACTCCAACAAGGAGAGATTATATTCTTAGGGAGAGAAATTGTATCAAAAGATTATACAAAGGGAGAGTTGCAGACAAGAGATAAAGACATCAAAAGAGAAGAAAAGTCAAGGGAGAGAAACTGACACAAGGAAAGGACACAACACATCAGAATAAAGAGAGCTGCAAGAATCAAATCTAAGCTAAAACAGAGCTTACTAACGGTCAACAAATTATCATTTATCAAAACAAAAAGATTGGTAGTTTGATGAAACTCAACTATTGTATTAGAAATAGTATAGTGTGATAATATAGTATGTTTCCATCAATGCCAAAGGGAGAGATTGATGACATGTAACTAATTAAATGTTTGATAATGTTAAGTTGAAGCTAATGCAAGGGATTAAATCAGTTAATGATTTGTATTGTCATTGATGTCAACTTAATATCATCTGTACGGTCATATACATAAAGCCAAAGACTTTAGAGAACCAAAAAAACCAAGGTTCTGCTTTCAGCAATACATAAAAGTCATGTATTCACTAAGTGACAAAAAACACCGACGGAGTGCACACCATCGGTAAAAGCAGAGAAGAAAAGTCACAGTGTTACCCAACGATAGGAAGCACTTTGTTGCCCGAGAAAGCAAAACCATAGAATGCTTGATGAGCAAAGCAAAGAGTAACCCGACAGAAGAAAATACAATTTTTCCCAACGGACGGAGATCATGAAGCTAATTGGAGTCTTTCCGATGGAACTGTCAGTTGTCAATGACAACTAACTGCAAAGGTGATCGAAGGAACAAAGAGTTTAGAAAATGACAAAATATCTAGCTGGCAGAGCTAAATAAGGACTTAAATGGTTATCTACTTTGTTTTATTTGACCATAGATAAGTGATTGATTTAAAGCTAATTTGTACAGTTGGAAAGAAGATATCTATGAGACAAATTAGGAGTTATTCTTTAAATATAATTGGTTGGATTGTTTTTCACGCCAAGAATCAAGAATCAATAATCAAGAAGCAATAAATATTATGTCTATATAAGAGACAAGCTTAATTCATTTTCATATGCATGAAAAGGGGATTAAGGGGAGTGAATAGAAAGAGGATGCTGAAGATAAATTGATGAAGAAATACTTCATGTAGTACTGATCAATCAAGCTGAAGGAAGAGCTAAGGAATTCTGCAGACACCGATGAATAGTGAGCACAACATCAAAGAATAGAAAGTGTGGAGCACAAAGGATTGAATTGACATATTGATCAGAGAGGTAATGTGCTTAAATAGATCTGAAAATCTACAATTCAAAGTTGAAATATGAACAGTTCATAATGTTTCAATTTAACCATTGAAGAATCAAGTCTCTTAACATAGCAGGACTTAACAGTCTTCTATATATTGAGGTACATCTCAAGGAGTGCCAAAAAGGTTGATTCATGAAAGTAGCATTGGATATGCCCGATGCTTATTGACAGTCTAAGAGAGAGGCTGATTCAAGGATGGTAGCATTAGATGCCTGATACTAAGTGACAACCTCTATGTATAAAATTCTCTAACAAGGTCACACCTAACAATGTGTTTGTAACCTTTAACAAGGTTGGCTCTTAACAGGGCTCACTTCAGAAGAGTGAAAATTTGGGGTACCAGGCCCAGTGGTTTTTCCCTTAACAGAGTTTCCACTTTAAAAATTCATGTGCTATGTGTGTATGATTCATTTCTTTATTGTTTTGTATCTGACATAGTTAACACTGGATTGATCGATATACTCTGCTTATTTACCAAGTTTCGATAAATAGTTATATTGCTTATCGATAATCAAGAAAGAATAAGGATTGACATAACAAACTGACATATAGTTAATCATTATTAGTATTTCATGGCATACATCTTGTAGGGACAGAATAATCTGAGGTTTATTGATTAGTGGTTAAAGTTTGTAGGATAAATTTTTGAGGCCACTGATTCACCTCGCCCCCATCTCAATTATTACTAGCATGTCACACTAATATGACATGAAGATCTACAATGAAGGTGCCCATGTTTTTTTCCTTTTCCAGATATTGTTACCATGTTATTGAAGATATCTTTCATCAACACAATATACTAGAACACATATGTTGGGAATCTTGGGGGGAAATTATGCAACCCCTTGCACTATAATAAGACACTTGTTCGAAGGTAAAATGGGTAGGTCTCTAATTATTCAGGTTGTAGTAGGGTCTGTGGAGTCTAACCAATTAGTTTTTACGTGTGTGACTCACTTAAGATCCTAGTTGACCATGATGGCTACTTAGGGATACTTAACCCAATCCAGGCTATCATCAACACACCTTGCCCGAGCTTGGCTAGATATAAGACAAAGCTTTGGCCTACGTCTTGTTTATATACCGATCGAAAGGATTACCGATTTAAGGTCATCCTCTAAGGAAGAAGCGCTTTTACTAGATAGGCCACTCTAAAAAAGTATAAAGGTTGTTAATATAACAGATTTTGTGCAAGCGCACCAAAAACTCAAGACACAAGGTTAATCATTTAAACACCAAAATATCAAGTGTGAACTAAGGTAATCATCCATACATGCATGTGATTTCAATATTATTCCCAAACTAGTTGATGATTGCTTGTTCAATTTTAGATGCACCAAATTCAAAGATTTTTTTGCCTTTGTTCAATTATAAACCAGGATGTCAATTTTAAGCACCAAATCAAAGATGAGATTGTTTTGCTCAATTTTAGATGCACCAAATTCATTTTTTTCCTTTGTTCAATTGTTAACCACCATGTCAATTTTAAGCACCAAATTAAAGAAGTGTGTTTGTGATGTTTTTCATACACTTTTCTTTTTTTAAGCACCAAAAAGAGAAATGAGTTAATTTTAGTTTGCTTTGTTAAAACTGTTTCCACGCCACAAGCTGAAATTAGGAGTTAGTATCCAAAACTCTTAACAATCAAAATCAATAATATTCAGCAACACCTTGATTATTAAGACCGTTAAGGCTAATGGTAACCTTGTATTTAGCTACAAAATACTTGAGGGAATCAGTATACGTGTTAAAGGATTATCTTTGATCTTTAGCTGCAATGGCCAAGATTACCTTTAATTGCATGTGGTAAAGAGCGGTTCTTCTTATGGCTTATTTTAGTGATCTAGAACCCATGGTGCGTCTGATTATTCTTTTTTCCATATGTCATTTTCTCTTTCCTGCACATAAATTGAGAGAAAAAATTAGATCTGATTAATAAAATGATACAACAGAGCAATTGCAAAATTTCCCATCAGATGCGAAATTATTCTATCAGATGCAAAATTCTCTAGGCGATTGCGGTAAACTACTGTCAATTGTGGCAATGTGCTGGCGATTGCAAAATTCCTTTGGTGATTGCGAAATTCCTCTAGCGATTGCAAAATACATCTATCAATTGCACCAAAATACCTATCTATCAATTGCACCAAAATACCTAAACTAGAGATTGAAAAACTACAGAAATACAATTTGCAATTGCGAAATTACAGAGACCGATTGCGGTAATAAACTGATCGATTGCGAAAAAAATTCGTTAACTGCGGCAAATTTCTGTCAATTACAAAATTAAAGAATATACCAAAAAAAAAAAACTGGCAAAATTACAGCTGTACGATTGAGGCTGGGAAATAATGTTTGTTGTCTTCAAGCGATTGTCGAGGTGTTTGATTCATGTCGGGTTCACCAATATGTGTAGATCCAATCCGGCGCACTTGAATATGAGGGTTAGTAGCACCAATTTGCAATGGGGGAAAGAAAACAAAAATACTAAGAATGAATCCACAGACAATAATATAACAAGTAGTTAAAGAGGAAAACAAATGAATGCAAACCAAAAATGCTTGAAACTTCTATTGGTTCTCTCCACTCCTTTTGAAACGCTAATGAATGGTGCTCAGTATTGGTATTGGCTACATTTGTGGCTTGGGAGTGTTGAGAAAATGATGTTGATTATGATCACAAAAATGCTTGTTGCTTCATGAGAATCCTGTAGAGTAAGTGCATGAAGCTTGAAATCTTGGATCCTTCAAATGATTGATTATATAGAATATGGAAATGATTTCGACGGTTGACATTGATCCTAGAGATTAGAGGATGAATGGTTGAGATCAAAGGGAATTGGAGAAGCAATCACTAAACTCCACCTCTTCAAATTAGAGAGAAGAGGTAATGTTTAGTTAGATGAAAAGCTTATTAAGAGTTACCTTTTGAACTGAAGAGTAGGTGGAGGAAATTGTGCAATCCCAGGGATCTGATCAAGAGTTCTCTTTTTAAACTGAAGAAAGGATTTATTTGAATATTTAATTGAATTTTATAATTAAAGTATTCAAACATGTGATACTTGAATTATTTTTGATTTTGAATTGAATTATTGAGTAAACTTAAATTAATTCAATGAAATTAATTTAATTAGAAGAATTAATTAATAAGTTTAAATATTAAATTTATACTTTAGGAAATTGAATTTAATTAATTAATGAAGATTAATCAATTAAGGTTAATTAATAAATAAAATTAATTATTTAAATAATTATGGGGAAATGACTAAATGATTTGTGGAATGAATTTTAGAAGAAATAGATGATTAACTTATGATTAAAAAACTATCAATTAATAGATGAAAATTATTGTTTTAATGTAAGGTCACAAGTATGTCCATTTTAAGGTGTCTACATTTGCCCCTCTTTGATGCATTGTGGCTTGTTGGATTGTGTCAAAGAACCTTCTATTTTGATCTTGCCCCAACTTGCCCCGACGATAGCAGGTGTATTTATACCCCTCAACAATTTTTGAGTGAAAAGTCGTGACAAGAGTGTTTATTTGTTTATACTACAAAATCATTGTCCTGGCATCAAAAAGTCTGCGAAAATAGTTACAAATGCTCCTGATATTAGCTGTGAAAGATTCCAAGGACTGGGATGATAAAATGACGCTCCTTGAGGAATTAGGGTTTCTGTGCTTACTTATAAATAGCTGTAGGGCCTTTCATTTGTCACTTTTTCACTTTGGAGCTCCTAATTCTCAGGTAAGTTTGACTTCTGATTTTTCTAATTTTCTTGCTTGTTTTGAATAATGGCGGATCTTCCGAGAGTCATACATGTTTCTGACTGAGTCCATACTTTTCGTCATCTAATTGGCACAGGCAGTGCAGTGAGTACTTAATCCCTTGTGCATTTATTTCTCATCATTACTGCTTTTGAATTTAACTGATTTTATGATTTTTTTATAACTGTGCCACAATCACTGACGGTTTTTCCGCAACTGTTGAATAAATGCCGCAATTGATGTTTCCCTTTTGCAATTGATAAGTGTACCACATTCAAGCCTTTTATTGCTGCAATTGTGAGTTGTGTTTTGAAAATGTTGATTGAATGCCGCAATCATTATAAATGTGTCAAAATTGTAGTTTGTGTTTCGTAATTCATCTAATGTACTATATACTTAGTTATTTTGCACATGTCTGATTTGTTTTGTTTACCATAGCATTGATTGTTGTATGTACTTCTATTTTGCAGATTACTGGTGATGTTGTGCACTGCAGAGAGTCCAGACCAACATGTTTGGTATTTGGTTTCCAGATATTTGAGAATGAGAGAGATATACATAGGCATTTAGGTTTATATTGGGTTACATATATGCCCAAGATCACGACCAATAGGTATTGCTATATTATCTGAGACGACTGGTCTATGTACTGATTAGTTAGGGATGTCTGATCCTTATGATATCCCATGGTCCACATTTTTCATGGGTCTAGATAGATTGAGCACATTATTAGGTAGCTTGATATGTGGGATTCTATGTCCCGACCATAGGCAGCATAGATTCTCTATTGGATGGGGAGCTATTCTGCATGGCATGGTGAGAGACCATATTGTTTATACTTGGGAGCCTTGTATGTTATCCCACATGTATTACCATATGTTCTGCATGGCTTACCAAGGTGGTAATTCAATTGGATGTGTTGTTACCTTGCTCCAGATCTGGGCATGGGAGTACATTATTGTTTGTAGACCTGTTGGTGCCCACAATCTTCTTGCATGGAGATCATATGTTTTCATGTATGATGGAGCATTAATGTAGTCCCATATGGGGCATCTGATGTACTAGAGGTAGTAGTTGGATATGATTCCTTATTTTATTTAGAGGCCATATAGATTGTGTCATGTCTGGGAGGATGATGATGCACACCTTCCATTCTTCCGGCAGAGAAGGTTCCTGATTAGACATGTTACCGAGCATGTGCATATAATAGATTTGCACAACACTGACAGGGTGTTGTGATAGTTTGGTGAGAGACAGGATGTCACAGATTCCTATGTAGACTTTGCTTGGAGATTTAGAGACATCACTCTGTGGGGAGTTGTGATCCTGATGCATGTGGTGAAGACTGATTTTGATGGTCTTGGACTTGTTTCATGGACTTGGAGGTCATCCATTGTGGATGCAGGTAAATCTATTTTTTTTCTTCATCCTATATGGTACATGTAACTCTCTTTAGGTTCTTTTGATATAGATCTTGTCTTGATACTCTTTTATTCTTTCTTATTCATGTGGTACTAATACCAAACCTTGTTTGTTTGCAGACATGACTCCATAATTTGATTCTTGGTGGCTGATGGCTCAGCTTGTTGCCCTGACAGATGTGACATGTCTTGTTACTAGTCTCATTATGAGGAGACCCCAAAAAAAGAGGTGGGAGGGAAGGAGGG
>MU227058.1:5131132-5145644 GCA_018584345.1 Thuja plicata
GGGGAGATGGGGGAGAGATAGGGATGGAGGTAGGGGAGGAGTGATGACAATGACCCTGATCCTTGGCACAGTGGTATGTGGGTGAGGACTAGAGGTGGTGGTCTAAGGGTGAGTGGATGAGTGAGTGGGTGGGTTGGATTAGGTGTTGTGCTAGAGGAGGGGGAGGAGGAGAGACCTCATCTTGTTCGGAGGGTACAGAGGTGCATGAAGGATATTCACATAGAGAGAGGGAAGGAGAGAGACTTGGAGATGGTGGAGGTGGAGGAGGTTGGCTCGGGGTCCTCCACATCCAACAAAAGTAGTGGTAGCAGCAGTAGTGGGAGTGAGAGTAGTGAGGAGGATTATTGGGTTGTTAGGGATGAGGGGCTGAGAGGCACAAGGGAGGAGGGTAAGATGGATGTGGCCATGGGTGGGTAGGGGGATGATCCCTCAAAGGTTCATAGGTTAACATATGAGATATTTGACCTTAGGCATAGGTTTGCAGCTTCAGAGGCACAAGTTGCAGCTTTGGAGAGCAGGGTCACTACAGCTAAGAGAAGGGTTAGAGTGGATGAGATCAAGGCTACGACAACTAAGATTGAGGAGATATAGGATTGTATAGATTTCATATATTTTATAGATAGTGTACATGATCTACCTCAAAGGGAGGTTATTGACTATTTCTAGAGATCAGGACGTGAGGCCCAGAAAGAGATTGATTACTGGCGGCACCACTATGAGGGCATTGTTCCTCTGCTCAGTGTGTTCCTAGTTATACTGCTTCTCAGATATCCAACAAAGCTGAGCAATCATAGAGTAGTGGTGTGGTTAAAGATCCTTTGCAGCAATAGAGGGAAGGACGTTATATGCCACCCCCTCGTCCACCTAGCGGCGAGGGTGGGGTAGCACCTATTGACTCTTTTTATAGCATTGTAATACTATGTACCCTATTGTACCATTTTTGTATCAATTTTGTACTAATTTTGTACTCATTTTGTATTGATGATGTACTGATATTTATTGACATTTATGGTGATAAAATTTATGTGAGACTTGTGACCATCCATTGTACTCAGACATATGATATATGAGATGCTCTTATTTATGACTCATTCTATATGATGTGCAACTTATTTTTATATTTTTTGTATATGTTGATGCACTTTTTGAGATGATTTATTGTTATATGCATTTGATGTGATTCTATTATGTTGACTCTTAGATGTATGATCTTTACTTTCCTATGATATTGACATATGTATGCAGGATGGCTCTTATGATTAATGCATATCTATATAATCTATTGATGATGTATGCATGTTTTCATTTCTTTTCTTTATGCAATAAATGAATGCAAACCTAAAATGTACCATGTGTTTGAGTAAATGCATGTGTTAGTTAGAAGAAAGTTAGTGATATATTTGGTTGTGAAATAAAGGGACCAAATGAAAGATACGAGTGATAAAACCAAGTCATTTCCATATGTTCCAATTTGATTCATCATTGCACCTTATTATGAAAAGGAATAGACTCAAATGCACCCAAATATTGACCATCTTGATACCACTATGATCTATGATATCCAAAAGTAGATAACTAAAAAGAAAGAGAACCAAATGCACCCAGATATTGACCATCTAGATACCTCTATGATCTCTGATAAAAAATGAGAACCAAATGCACCCATATACTAACCATCTGGATACCGCTATGATTTTTGATAAGAAGAAGTAAATAACCAAGAAAGAAAACCAAACACACCCATATATCGACCATCTTGATACCTCTATGATTTCTTGATAACAACAAGAAGATAACAGATAAGGATTGTTCAATTCTTTTCCAGGGGTCAGCTCAGATCGTGGAATTATGTGGCTACTAGATGCATGATAGCTCTTACCGCATTTATCCTGAATCATCATTTCCCTAGAATTGAATTGAAAGAATCCACAAACAACAATAACAGAAAAAAGATCACGATCCATCATAGCTACTCTCATCACTCAGTGGTATCCATGAGTAGCGTAAGAACATAATCACAAAAGATAAATTGACAACTGACTGACCTAGTCAACATTTTACTGTTCCTTGATTTTTTTGATTTTGAAACAATATTGTGTCTGGTTTCAGGAATGGATGACTCATATAAGACCGATCTTTCTAGTATTGAGTATATTCATCACTATGTAAGACAATTGATAGTTTGATTGAATCATTCGATTGATGACAAATTGGATTGCTGACAAAGCTGAGTCATATGAGTCTATTGCCGATTTGTGAAGCTCATAGTTTTGACATTTGATTGATTGTTTGATCGCCATTCGCTTGTTGATAACAAAGATGATTTATTTATGAGATTTTGCAATATTTGATTTTTTTTATGATGATTGATTTTTTCAGGACATTTTTCTCTTTTAAAGATTTTTTGATGACTTTTAAAGATTTTTAGGGATTTTTTCAAGACTTTTAGAATTTCCCCTAGTTTGGTGAACCAGTGCAAACCATGGATAAGTGTGATGCTAAAAGGGGATTGAGATTATTAAAAATAATCTTGGTTACTCAATCTTGCATGCAGGGAGTACAAGCTTTTAATCTTTTGGAGTTCATTGATGGTGATGCAGGGCCTTAACACTTGGCACATGTTTACCAACTTTTCACCAAGGTACCTGCCCAATAGTGCCTATTTTCTTGGTTTTCACCAAGAGAGTGATTATCTTTGTCTTTTATTTTCTCTTTTTTGAATTTTTTTGTTGTCATTAAGGTGCATGTTTGCTAGGTTTTCACCAAGGTAACCTTTTATATTTTTGTATTTTTTGGATTTTAGATATGTTCCCTTCACCTTGAGACTTCAGGCGTAGAACCTTTTGAGGTGCATGTCATTGATATGCCCAGGGAGCTGATCTCCTTCTTGAGTTTCAAGTTGATATGCCTCACTATTGCATGATGTGATGGCGACGTAGGGTCCTAGCCAATTAGGCTTGAACTTTCCTGGTTTAACCCTTTCTACTTGGTTCTTTTGATTCTCCATGAGGATGAGATCTCCTACCTCAAAGGTTCATGACTTGACTCTTTTGTGATAGTTTCTTCTAAAGTGAATCTCATAGCCTTGTAATGATTTAGTATACTTTGGCATCTTTCATCCAACAGTTCTAGTTCATTGAGTCTAGCTACTTTGTAGTCCACATTAGATATGATGTTCCGTAGTGAAATTATAAGGGATAGGATTTTAACTTCGAGGGGTAGGACCACCTCTGATCCATAGACCAAGGAGAATGGATTTTCTCTTGTAGGTGTTCTCACACCAGTTTGGTATGCCCATAATGCGGGACTGAGCTGTAAATGCCAGTCTTGACCAGATTCATTGACCATT
This sequence comes from Thuja plicata, assembly GCA_018584345.1. NCBI lineage: Eukaryota > Viridiplantae > Streptophyta > Pinopsida > Cupressales > Cupressaceae > Thuja > Thuja plicata. The sequence continues at coordinate 5,134,482 of MU227058.1, forward strand.
TTCTTTAAGATCTTCAGGATGGTTTTGTTAGTGGATTTATCTTGTCAATTGCCTTGGGGATAGTAGAATGAAGAGAAACCTTTCTTTATGTGGAACTTCTTATAGAGATTTGTGATATTCTAGTTTTGAAAAGGTGTACCATGATCTGTGAGTATGGTCTAAGGAATCCCATACCAACAGATGATGTGATTTAGTATGAACATGGAGATTTTCTTACCAATGATGTATGTGAGAGGAATTGCTTCCACCCATTTGGTAAAGTACTCCATTGCTGCAATTATGTACTTGTGACCATTAGAAGATGTCGGTATAATTTTTGTCACTAAGTCAAATCCCCATTTTTAAAATAGCCATAGTGAAGTGATTGGGTTGAGTTTTTGAGCTAGTGCATGGATTAGATCTCCATGAATCTGACATTGTCGACACCTTTGCACATATTTGTTAGCATCTATCTCTACTGTGGGTTAGTAGTATCCCATTTTGATGATCTTCTTTTTCAAACTATCGCCACCTATGTGGGCCCAAAAAATTCCCTCATTTACCTCATACAAGGCTTTCTGGGATTCTGTGGAAGTGAGACATCACAAAAGTGTTCCATCTAGACTTGTTCTATATAGGGTATTAGCTAGAAGGGTGTACCTAAAGGATTTTTAGATGAGGAATTTCTTTTGGTTTCTAGATAGGTTGGGTGGTAGGGTACTATTTTGGAGGTAATTATATACATCATAGTATGAGGGGTACTCAATACCAACAAGGACAAATACTGACTCTATTATTGGAGCTTTATATGTCAGTATCATTAATTGTTCTACCAAAAATTGGAATCTATTTTCATTACCCGATATGTGGATCAAGGATGCTATAGTATCCATCACATCTGTTACTTTGTTTTGAACTCTTGTAACCTGATCAGATACAATGAAATGAAAAGAAGCCCACAACTTGTCCATCAACTCTCTATATGGGATCATTTTTTCAAAAACTTTCATGTATTCATTATTGAATTGACTGATGACCAATTGTGAATCACCATAGACTCTTAGGTTCTTTATCCTCCATTGTATAGTTGTCTTCAATCTGATGACTAGAGCTTCATACTTAGTGATGTTTTTCATGCATGGAAAGTTAAGTCAGAAAGACTTAGGAATTGCATCATTATTTGGAGTAATGAGTACTATCCCTTCTCCTAGACCATGGTTTGTATATGACCCATCAAAGAATAATTTCCAGACCTCTATTGCCAGTACTACTGTGAGGATCGATTAATCTAGAAATTCAGACACTATAGGTTGATGATCTTGTATTGGTGCCTCTGCTATTTGATCTGCAATTAGCTTCCCTTTGATAATATTTTGATCCACGTACTCTATATCAAATTCACTTATGATCATGAGCCATTTGGGGAGTCATCATGTTAGTGCTGCTTTACTCAATAAGTAATTCAATGGATCTATGTGTGCTATGAGCTTTGTTTGATGACTTAGCATGTAATGTCTTAAATTTTGGGAAGCAAAGATAAATGCTAGGAATGAATTTTCAATTGTTGAATAATTTATCTCGTAGCCCACCAATGTTATGCTAATGTAGTAAATGGCTCTTTCCTTTCCCTGGTCATCATGTTGTGCCAAAAGAACACCTAGTGATGACTTTGTTGTTGAGATATACAAGAGGAGTGGCCTTCTTGGAATGGGTGACACCAATATAGGGGACTTCAATAGATAATCCTTGAAGGTTTGAAATAATTTCTCACATTATTCTGTCCACATAAAAATCACATCTTTATGTAGTAGGTGTTGGAATAGGTGACATTTGTCTGCCAGTTGGGTAATGAATCACCTGATAGATTGTAGTATACCTTTTAGACCCTGTAGTTTCCTTAGATTTTTTGGTGGTGGCATGTCGAGGATGGCCTTAACCTTTTATGGGTTCACTTTGATTCCTCTATGTGATACAATGAATCCAAGGAGCTTTTTAAGAGTAACTCTGAATGCACACTTCTTTGGATTGAGTCTTACCTTGTACTCTTGCATTCGATCAAATATCAGACCCAAAACATATAGGTGAGTTTACCTGAGCATTAATTTGGCTATTATGTCATCAAAATATTCTTCCATTGTTTGATGAATTAGATTGTGAAAGATCATGGTTATTTCCCTTTAATAAGTTACACCTACATTTTTGAGGCCAAATGGCATCATGTTCCAGTAGTAAGTTCCCTAGGCACATGTGAATGTTGTCTTGTGTTGGTATTCTGGTGCAATCTTGATTTGGTTATATCCAAATAAACTGTCCATGAGTGAAAACATTTGGCACCTTGTTGTCAGATCAACTATCATGTCGATATTTGGTAGAGGAAAATCATCCTTGGGACAAGCTTTATTCAAGTCTCTTAAATTTGTGCATATACAGATCTGACCATTATGTTTTGTTTACTAACACCATATTAGATATCCAATCCACATATGGAATCGGTCTTATGAAGCTCGCATCTAAGAGTTTTTTCAACTCTTCTTTTACAAGTAAAGCGATATGTGGATGCATCTTTCTTAATCTTTTATTAACACATTTTGCATTTGGTAACAGTGGCAGATGATGCAACACTAGCTTTGGATCCAAACCTGGCATATATGCATAAGACCATGTGAAGTTGATTTGTCTTTCTTTGAAGAAGCTATTGAACTATTCTCTTTCTTTAGGTATAAGAGATTTAGACAAATATATATGTTTAGGGTTCTTCTCATCCCCTATATTGACTTCCTCTATTTCTTCTACTAGTAATGCTAAATTTTCTTCTGTTAAGGGGAGGAGTTCCAACATTTCATCCTTTGGCACCATAGAGAGGTTTTCACCAGAAGATACATCCTTTATTTTTTATTTTTTTTTATGGCTAGATAGTTCCTTGAAGTTTTCAATTATTGACTGCTCTTGTTTTCTTTTAACTTTTCTTTTGCATCTGGAAAGAGGAGCCTCCTCCTCAAAGTTTGCCAATCTGTCTAGGTTAAAGGAGAATCATTATTTGTAGTCTCCTGATGGTATGCCTTCTTTAATTCCCATGAAGTTTGTGATGGCTTCATCATTCTCAAAAATATCTATGTTAGGTTGTCCTTGTTGATCCCATTCTATTAGTTCAGGCTAGACTAGACAAAGGTCTGCGAGGGGGTATGAATCTGTGTAGGTGAATGGAACCATGATGATAGTTCTAACAAAATCAGAATGGGATGTGGATGCACCACCTAAGAAACTAATATCTACATGTTTATCGATACAAGGTTGAGCTTCTATGCTCATTTGGTCAAATAATTTGTGAAGGTGTATGGTACTGATAGATCGAGGGGAATAGTCAGGGATGGGCGACTCAGAGTTATAGAGGGATAACCACTCATACTTGTGGGAATCATTCATGCTAGAATGCTCATTATATGTCTCAATTTTTTCATCATCCTAGATAGTCTGATTAAGGTTCAATTGGGGATTAGAGGGTTCCACTTTTGATGGCAATAATCATTGGAGTATACTGCTGATTAGGGAATGTTCTAGATTTTGCCCCCGATTTACTTCTACAATTTGTTAATGGTCTATAAGTATATCTCAAATGGTTTTACTAGTTCTATTTTGACCATAGCCTAGCCCTAATTTGTTTCTTTGGTTTGGTGGTAAAGACATGTCCATTAAACCTTGTTGTCTTTCCCCTAGACCAGTCTTACCATCATATCCAAATTTTTGTAGCATAGTGAAACCAAGCTCCATATTATGACAAAGGTATATGTTCTTGAGGTGTCTCTTGAGAGTATTTATACAACCAAGTTTTGATTTCGGGATCGAAGGGGTTATCTTTATCTATGTCTCCCCATTTGACAAATGTGGTTGGTGGACACTTGAATAAAACTGGCTCTAGAGTTTCATGTGTTTCTGTCAGTTGGGGCATGCCATATGATCTGGGATTTTGAGGCATGTTGGTGATGGTAAAATCTTCCTCATAGATATACTCACCACACCCTTTGTCTTTGATTGATATCTTACCCACCTTTCTTTGTATGTGTTTAGGAACATAATCAGAGGTGGAAGGAATGCTTTATTCTTGATTTGAAGGCACTTGATTATTTGTACTTCTTCTTATGGTGTTGTAGTATTGGAATCGGTTGGGATCTCTTTCAATGATTATCTTTGCCCCTTGGTATGGGAATTTGATGCACTAGTGATAAGTTGAAGGTACAACTTGCATTTCATGTATCCATGACCTTCCAAGCAACATGTTATATCTAAAATCAAGGTCTAAGATTTGAAAGGGGGTGTTCTTAATGACTGGCCCTATCATGACTGGTAGTATGAGGATACCTTTTGATGATCTTTCCTCCTTGTCATATGACCTTATATTTATCTTCCTAGTGGCATCAATTCTAGATTCTAAATATCCCACATTTTTAATCACTTTAAGAGTACATATGTTTAACCCATCCCTGCCATCAATGAGGACTCTTTGAGTTGTGTGTTTATGCACTTGGATAAGAAAATGCAAGGGATCATTGTATAGAGGCTTGTGCGGTAGTACATCATGGTATATAAATGTAGCATGTTTATTGGCAGTGATGTACTTGACCATGGTTTGGAAATTCTATGGAGTTATGTCCCGTGGGACTGCTGCATTTTGAAGGGCTTAATCTAGAGCTTGCTTATACTGTGAGGATATGCGCAATAGGTCAAACATGGAGATTTGGGAAGGTGTGTGCTTTAGCTGATCCAATAGATTGGTTTGTGGATTGGAAGTTGTTGTGGGATTAGATAGTGTAGTTGAGGTGGAAGGTATTCCTTGAAAAAAACCTTAGAACATCGTGTTGTGACAACGCATTTGGCACGGTATCTCTAATAGTAATTGTAGAAACTTGGATATTTGAAGGATTAATATAATTTATGGTGCTATTAGAGTTGGCATAGGTATAGTTCACTTGATTAGACCATCCACTATATGCAGAAGATTTCCCTTTATTATGATGATGAAATGTATCATTGAAGATAATGTGATTAGTTGTACCCTTGGATTGGGTATTTGAGACATCAATTATCCCTTGGTCGATTAGATCTTGTATGGGTTTTTTCAATTGATAACATTTGGATGTATTGTGTCCTTTCACCCGATGATAGTCACAAAAGTCATTATCATTCTACCACTTGGATTTCATAGAAAAATGATCGTACTGTCTGATTTCTAGTAGAGTGATATTGTTGGTTTGAATCAACTTTTTCAGAGCTGACTCTATCGACTCTCCTAATGGTGTGTAGTCATTTTTAGGAAACAAAAACCTTTGTGGGCATTTTGCATTGGGTTGGTTATTGGAAACAACTATTGCTTGAGTAGTGGGTGTTTGAACCGAGTATTCATCTTCTGAGTGAGCACCATGGGTTTTTGATTCATCATGGGTGCTCCTTGTAGTGAAACCTTGGGTTGAGCATAATTGACTTCTTTGACATCACTAAAACCATCATTTGTGACATTCTTGTTCTTCTTCCACCTTTTGGCCTTATCCATTGCATTATTGTTTGTGTTATTTTGGGTAGGATTTGCAAGGATTCCTCTCTTGACTAATTTTTTCTCACATCGAACTCCTCATTCTATAAGTTGCTTGAAATTTGGAGTGAGTTGCAGCTCTGTTGTGAATGACATATCTGGGATTAGATTGTAAATGAACATGACTATTAGGTCTTGTTCAGGCACATCATACATTATCTGGTTTGCAGTGTTCCTCCATATTTGTAAGAATTTAACAAAGGATTCACCATATTTTTTCTTAATGTTACAGAGGTCCTTGATACTGACCTTGCGTTCGATGTTATGATGGAAGTGAGCAATAAAATTTTTGGCCAATTCTCCTCAAGACTGAATTCCATGGGGTAAGTGGGAGAACCATTCCATTGCTGGTCTGACTAGACTCTATGGAAACAGTCGCATTAGGTAAGTTTCATCATGTGCAACTTCAATGCAACTAGCAAAGAATTCCCTGATATGTTCTATAGGATTGGTACTGCCCCTGTATTTGTCAAATCTAGGCACCGAGAAGTGTGTAAGAAAGGAAGACATATGCAATGAGTGATCAAATGGGTAGGGTACAAGTCCTTTGCTATGCAAGATTTTTTTTCCCCTGATTTTGCATGTCCATCATTTGTATTTGTAGATTCTACACTTGCTCAATTAGCATGTCTGTTGGAGATTGAGGAATATTCCCAACACTGAATCTCTGTGTCATGGTAGGTATAAGGATTCTCCTTTGTGTTCCTTGTATTAGAACATATGATCTCTTTGAGATTTGATACTGATTTCCAAGTGTGTGATTTTTATATTGGGGATTTTGATTAGTCCAAGGTTGCAGTTGTTGTTGTTGTTGGGATCCCTATTGGAATAAGGGTGTAGCCTTCAGTGAGTGTTGACTCAATTTTGTATCTACATAGGTTGATCTATGCGGTTGGGAAGTATTAAGTCCAAAGATAGCATGGATAGAATGTAGTGTTTGAGTAGTAGCAAATGAGTTATTGTTCATTTGGGGAATTAATGAAACAAGGTTATTGCTCGTTTGGGTGCTTGATGTAAAAGGCCATGAGGTCGATTCTTGAGATAAAATGTTAATGAGGGTTGCACTCATTTGGGATCCCATCATGTTTTGTGTGGATGATGTACTAGCTTGATTGGTGGAGTCAGTCTCGATAGACATAGTCTGATTTGATGTTGTGTTTGTTGATGACGGAAAAGACAAGACATGAGACACCACAAGATTCATTTGAGGTTTTTGAGTGGCCCTTTGTCCTGCTAGTGGGTTTTTAGGCCATATTATTGATGCATTAAATTCAACGGGGACCTTTAATCTCTTTTTTATCAACATAGCTAAGAAACTTCAGGATTCCTTTCCACAACAACATCAACTACCTGCATGAAATAAACACCTTTCTCTATGTATTCAAGTTATTCCTCAGTGACATATTAAAATATAGTTGGTCTAGGGGGACCATGAGGAATTGTAGGCGTATTCTCAATTTATAGAGCAGGATCAGTGTTTTTGAATGGGTCATTCTCTTTCTCTTTTTCCCAAGGGGGAACTAGTTAATGTAGGACTTATCTGGTTGGGTTATATCCTTTGACCTAGTACAAGGTCCTTCATAAGGTGTGAGAGACATGGTGTTATCTAGGTTCTAAACTAAAATGAGTGATATAAAGAAAAAAAGGGACAACCTCTCAAAGAGGGCTCAAGTACCTATTTTGACAATGATAATTCTAGGAACAAATTTTGATTTCTCTTGATCTTAGAGTTTGGTGATGTAAGCTTTTGATTTTGACTCTTGCCTTAAATGAGACAACGTTGTTGATAAATATGATGAAGCTAAGATAATGGGATCAAGATAATCTAATCTAAAGTTTTGAACTATCAATGATAAAAAAAAGTTGAACTGACAAACAGGGATGATCCTAGATGTTTTGAGATTCACACTAATTCTTCATTATTTCCTGAGATGTGTACACTGACCTTTCACACGAAATGGGGAATCTTATACAAGGTTTCAGATGAATAAAAATAAAAAGTGCTAGAAGAGGAATCCAATCATGCTGATAGAATAAATGCACAGATTGATAGGTTGATTGCGGAAAAATAATTACGATAGAATGTTAGGTCAATTGTGGTAAACTGCCAACGATTGCAACAATAAAAGGATCAATTGTGGCAATAAAAGGATTGATTGAGATAAAATTTTGTCAATTGTGGCAGAATTTCATTAATTATGAAAAAGTGCCACAGTTTTGAAAAATTATTACAGTTGGGAATATTGGATGATATCAGTTTTGGGTATTGATCATACTATTGATATTCATGTTTTGTCACTGATGTCAACATATGTTTCTGTGGAGAAGTCAAACTGGTGACTTGACTAGCAAAAGTGTAAGGACACTGTGTGGATGTTTCAGAACAATCAAAGTTGGTTATATTAAGAAGGATGTGTGTTGACCTTATGCCTAAGGTCACTTGGATTTATATTACATATTATCGATATTACAGTTGATTTGGTGAAGACTGGTTTCTGGACTGTAACTCTGATGCTTGACAAAGAAGGTCTCTGTGTTTCAGGTATATCTTACTAGCAAAGATATTTTAGGTGAAGTGAGCTTACTGGAGGAATGTAGACATATTGTGGAATATTGGGTTGAGTTCAATTGACATGAGCATTCTGGTGACGTTAGTTGTGGCGTGTATTCTAGAGGAGACCTATTTGGTGGCTGACTTCAGACATGTAGCGTGTAATATGAGTTGTGAGAATGGATTGTGGATCTGGAAATATAACTGATGGATTGTAAATGATGTTTATTTTTATAGGTACCATGTGTATCTTAGCAAGGGGTTATATAATTATTTGTATATTAGGAAAGTCTAATTGGCTGACCTAATTAATTATTTGTGTATTAGGAAAGCTTAGTTGGCTGACCTAATGAATTATTGTAAAAGGGTATATATGAGTGATATTTTCTTTTGGAAAGATGTGGTAGTGAAATAGAAGTGAAAGTTGCGAGGATTTTTTGCTACTGGATGTAGAGAAGAGTTTTGTGATAAGAATATTTCATTGGAAATGACCAAGAAAAGACAATTTCCATCAGATAATTCACTGGATTGTATATTTCCTATATACACTTGTTTGGATTATGAATCCTTCAGGGTGGCTTTAACCTTCTTTGGGAAGTGTGTCTGGGAAGTAAGCCTTCTAGTTTTCTTGACTCCTAATAAGGTATGTCTCCTAATAGGGACTGTGTACTATAATGTTGTAACAAGCTCCTAATCAGGCTAAATCTTTTAACAGGGATACTATACTCTTAGCACATTATTTATGGGTGCTAATGCCCACCAGGGTTTACCTTTAACAGGGTTTCCTCGAAAAAAATTATTGTGTTATTGTGTTGGAATTTACTGTGTTATCATTTGTATTGTAGTTTTGGTTTATAAAGTTTAAAGTTTAATAATCTATATCACAACTGATTCACCCCCACCCCCTCTCAGTTGTCTTGTGGACTGTTATTCATAACAAGGAATATGTCTGATAAAATGATCTATCTAGAATAATGATTTAATTTTGGAAAATATTGTTGTTGAAAACCTAGACTTCGAACACGTTTGACTTTTTTTGATAGTTTGAGATGTTGGTTTTGTGTTTTGGAAACTGATCATACAAACAAGCATAGTAAACAACATTTTGAAGATCAAAGAATAAGAAGTGTATGTTATACAACTTTCCCCAGTTGCAATGTTTTCACATGGATGAAACAAAGACAGTTAGATTAATCTAGGTCAATCAGTTTCAAGATACAATATTATATGCCCAATGCTTTGATTTTCATTGGCTCAGCCAGAAATTGTCACCCTTCTAGGACAGGAAGATCCACAAGGTAGGTTCCCATGTTTTTGCCTTTGCCAGATATTGTTGCCGTGCTAGTGGAGATTGCTTTCATCAACACAATATCCTGGAACACATAGGTTGGGAATCTTTGGGGGAATTTTTGCAACCCCTTGCACTATAATAAGACACTTGTTCAGAGGTGAAATATGTAGGTCTGAAATTAATTAGGTTGTAGTAGGGACCGTGGAGTCTATCCAATTAGTTTGTATGTGTGTGACTCACTTAAGAGCCTAGTTGACCATGATGGCTACTTAGGGATACTTCACTTGATCTAGGCTATCATCAACACACCTCACTCAAGATTGGCTAGATATAAGAAAAATATTTAGCATACGTCTTGTTTATATATCGATAAAAAGGATTACGGGTTTAAGGTCATCCTCTAAGGAAGAAGCGCTTTCCCCAGAAATGCCTCTCTAAAAAAGTATAAAGGTTGTTAATCTAACAGATTTTGTGCGACTGCACCAAAGACTCAAGACACAATGTAATACCCCTCTAACCCTAATATAAGTTTTGTGTTTTTGAACGAAGTAATATCTTTCAATGTTTTCTTACAGCTTAAGTTGTTCATGATACTTGTTTGATCTATTCCTAAAGTTTGTTTATAATGATTTCATAAACTAGTACCTGAGCATTCTAATATCAGACATACTATCTAAAGGTATAGTTTTTGTATGTATTTATCTCTGTGTATGTATTGAGGAGCTTCAAGACCTTTATGAATATAGTTAGGATGTTATATATGGATACATATAAGTGATTATTTATATTTTCTCCAGTTAAGGTTACTTTTTATGAATCTTGTATGTCACTTGATGATTTGGGATATGTCTCATGATTAAGTTGATTTATTATTAGTATTGATTAGATACTAACCCAATGCTCAAGATTCTAACCTTCACTAGGATGATGCTACATGCTTAGTGTGTGTGTATATATACATGATGTGTTTGCATGATTCAGGACGAAGTCATAGTTACTCACATAGCTGAGGTCCACACGATGTATCGATCCTGGTCATCTATCTACAATGTCTTCCTATATGTATATCTATGCACATGTATTTCTTCTCTGTGATGCAGGCTTGCAGGTACAGGGCATCGACTTCACCAGGATTCACAGGTCTGAGCGTGCCCTCAAATCCTCGATGGTTTTTTTTATGGAGATAGTACTAAGGCCCTTGCATGAGTCTTCCTTTTTCATTATTCCAACTTGGGAATATTAGGGTTCCTTCATTGTCAGTCAACCTTTGGGTGAAAAACCCAGATCTAGCACACCTGGTTGGGCATTGTTATAATTGGTGTCTTGTGGTCACTTGCATTCATTTGGTTGTGTTATTTGTTTACTCATTTTATTTAGTTCTCCTTCATGGTATTATTCTTAGTCAATCTTTTTATGTTGTGTTTCAGAGCTTCATACTTGGTCAGGAGTTTGGCTTGACTTTCCTTGTTGACTTTGGTTGACCTTGTTTGATCTTGTGGTTACCTTGATATATTTTTTAGTGGATTATTATAGCCTCTTTGGTTGATTAGATTTATTTTGAGGCATTTGATTTTATTCTACCTTGTTGTTATATCCTATAGTAATTATAAACATGTAATAATGATGTTGTGATCTATTGCTTCATAATCATATAGATTATAATGTTTGGTATTTGGCATGTATCAATATAAATATAAATAGATATATATATGGGTGCACACATATATGTATGTATGTATATATATATATATATATATA
>MU227058.1:5180394-5199243 GCA_018584345.1 Thuja plicata
TTCCTATATAATAAACCCTTCATAACCATTTGAAGGGTCCAAGATTTCAAGCTCTCATGTGCCATTACTCCGTCAGTTTGGTTCTAGCATTCAAGCCATCTTGCGACCACACACACACATTTCAATTGTCAAAATTCTCAAAGCTTCTCAAGTCATAGATGCTACCTCGCCAATACTGAGCATCAAGAACAACGTTTCAAAAGGAGTAGAGAGAAACAATAGAAGCTTCAAGCATCGTGGGGTTTGCATTTATTTGTCTTCCTTTCTCTTGCTTGTACATTTTATTGATCACATTTCTAGTATTCGTTTAGTAGTCATTATATACTTGATTTGCATTCATTTGGGAAACCTTTGCTACTAACCCTCGCCTTTGGAAAACTGTGGGAATCAAAGAGAGAGGCGTGCACAAACCTTATCCAAATCAATTACAACTATAATTTGGCTTCCATAAGATAAATTAATATCTAACAATATAAGCTAAGTCAGCCCAAAACTGTTACTCGGGTCCAATGATCCACTTGGGCAATATACTGGCACTCGAGCATTATGCTGTCACTCAGGCAACATACTAAACTTTGGCACTCGAGCTACTCTGTGTACTCGAGCTACATTTATCACTTGGGTAATATTGATTACCACTGTCTGCTCAGTCGACACTGTCACTACTTGGGTTACATTGTAACTGCTCAAGTTACACTGCTAGCTCGGTCAACACTGTGGTGACTAAGTGTTTGGTACTTATTGATAATATGTCTTGCCATAAGGTCATCAATATCCCCCTTTGGAATTAGTGACCAAAAACACTTATCATGTACAAAAACTACTCAAACTTCTGAGTCAAAACTCCCCTTTATCATATGCTTGGGTACTTGCTTGGGTTTTGACAATAGCTCTATGACTTGGTTACAACTGACTCTTTATTTTTATTTTTCAAAATTATGATTTGTAACACTATATATATATATATATATATATATATATCTGCTCTACTTCTCTTCTATACCTGTATTTCCTTATATATATATATATATCTTTCCTATATACATTTCCCCCTTGTTTTTGACACAAATGCCAAAATATATCTATACGGTAATACCAAAATAGGATAGGAAATCACTAGTTACCTTTAAAATCTGAGACAAATTATTATCCCAATTATCCTGCAACACCTTTAGGATGTGTAACTTTATATGTATCTCTGCTGATAGCTCCATCATAAGCTCAGCAATTGAAAAAGTTGTTGTCATGAATAAGAGTCTTGGCATGAGCTATATGCTTCTATATCACATCCATGTGTGGAAGGAGTTGGCTCTGCATAGCTATGAGAGATTCTCTTGTCCTTGCTTCTTCCCTTAGTAATTCAGCCTGCATGTCTGTCAGATACTTAATTTTCACAAAATGTGCTGAACTTGAACTTGGGTTAAGTGCCAACTGATTTGACTTTCTTTCAGATCTGTATCTAAATTTTTTCATCTTTGTCTTGATTTCCATTGTGAAGTTTGAAGTATCACTTAATTTTACAAATAATGAAGCAACATTATTTACTGTAGTTTCTAGAGAGCTAATGAGAGAATTTAGCTTAACTTGATCAATTGCAGTCTTGCTTGCAACGTTCTCTAGAACTTTGTTCTCAAACTTTCTTTCTACCTTTTGCAGTAGTTTTTATTGACCACTTACATCTTTATTGAAGTTGTGGACTATGTATACAAGTTGGTCCATAGTAGAATCACTCTCATTTTATTCTACTTCTAGTGCATCTAGGAATATACATTTTATGTCCTCCAACACTCTGTTTCTCTTCTTTTCTGCTTGGAGATTTTGTTGTGTAGCTCTTTTCTTCCATATCTCCCCTAGTGTATCCATCTTCTCTACTGTTAGATTGGATCTATCCCAATTTGGAATCACAATGTCTTTCTCAAGATCAATATCATCAGTGTATATTTCTTTTCCTTTTTCACTATCCTTAGGATTGGGTGAAGGAACAACTTCCTTACCTTTTCCACTATCATCTATATCCTTTCCTTCCTCAGTTTTCTCCTCAGTATTTAGTTGGAATAGGTCATTGACATTTTCTGCACCAAATGTAGGCTCTGAATCAACTATAGCATCAATGCTCATTGAAGGAATATTCACAGTTTCCTTATGTGACTCGGTTAGGCTTGGCCCAGTAGTAGGTGGATCTTGATGCTCGGTCCCTACTAGTCTACATGTAGATTCAGTAGACTTTTCTTTTCTCAGAGATAGGATGATATGTATAGGTGATTGGGGTAGGGATGCCATTACCTCTACTGCTATATGTTCTACATTGGATGCTTCAATTGATTCTACCTCAGGTAAATCTGCATCAGCAGTCTTTTCTTTATGGTTTGTACTCAGTACTTCTATCTTGTCTTCTTCTTTGATTCCAAAGACTATCTTCCTTATCTTTGTAGAGGCCTACACCACATCCTCTATCTTCTTGTTCAATACTTGAAAGGTCCTGAACCTTGGAGTGTGATTTCTTTCATATTTTGTCATGGCCTCTTTTCCCTCTTTGTTTGTCATAGTAGACATGACTTGCCTTAAGGTTTGTTCTCTAATATCTTTTTCTGTTCGAACTGCATTTCTCCAGGGAACATATATTGCCTTGAATAGGTCTTCAGTCATGTGACTCTTCAATTCAAATGGATCATACTTCCATCTTTTCATCTTCTCTACAACTACTTCCTCAATCTTCTTCTGTTCATCCTTAGTTATGGAAGCATAATTCAGTGATTTTAGAGAACTCATACCACTACCTTCTCTTAAGTCTTCAATTTTCTTCTCAAAGGTAGGTGGGGGCTTCTTGAATGTGATTTCATCTTCTTCATCTTCCTTAGGAAATATGAGTTTCCTTTGAGATCTTCAAGGTTTGCTGGTAGTGAGGACATGGGTATGGGCTTTAGGTATTTTCTTGAGAGCTAACATCTTTTTCTTCTTAGGAGGCTCTGCTTCTACCTCTTCCTCTTCCTTTTCAGATACATCATTTTCTATCTTAATTTCATCTTCTTTTCTTACTAAGATAGAAGGAGGGGAGTCTGAAGTCTTTCCATACTTCTTTCCAAACTTCTCTAACCTCTTCTTTCCTCTTTTCAGAATCTTAAGAATCTCAATCTCTATTGAAATTATGCTTTTGGATTCTTCATATGTACCAAAGTATGGTGCTTTGGGGTCAACAGGCTCATTCACAAGAGCTTCAATGATTTTCTTGGTCTCATCTATGTTAACCTCATATGCAAGAGGTTTCACCCATGCAATGCTAGGTCTGACTACCTGAATATATACTTTATCACAGTCAACTAGGAAACAAACATCATCCTTATGGTTTTCAACCAATTGTTTAGGAATTCTATACCTATTCTACATATTTAGTCTGAATTCCTCAAAATATGCATCCATGATGCTCTCAAAATTGTCTCCTAATTCAGCTATGAAATCATTTATCTGATATATTATGGGCCTATCCTTCTTCCAAACAACTGTGTCTTTGGAAGGGAAAAAATTCTGAATGTAAAAGAATATGCAGACCAGAAGTGAACCAAAATTACATGGATTTGTATTTGATGCTCGGATGCTTTCCATGTTCTTGCTCAATTGGATGAGCTGCAATGTAGCAAGGTCGAATGAGAGGTTGTCCTTGACCACCTTGTATGCCAAGTCCACAACCTCACATGGTACACTATTAGGTTGGCTAGAACTATAGATTTTGTGAGCAATAACATGAATCCCAAACTTCAATTCCATGTCAGTTACTCCATTTAGTCTCATGCCTTTGCCGTCCCACTCGGCAAGAGTCTTCTTAGCTAGGTCATCCCGAGGTAGGTTTTTGGTGGATTTAGACTTGTCCAGCATATGATACCTTGTAACATGGTGTACCATTGTCTTGGTAATATTTACTGGTTGTAATGCAAAGGTGATAGAAAGAAGTGTGGACTTGGTCCTTTCTCTTCCTTAAGACACCCAAATAAACTTATGCTTTCCTTTGATCCTTGATCCTTCTTTACACAATTCCTTCTACCTATTCAAGGTGGTAGAATTACTTTATTACCTTTCCCAATTGAATAGCATCCAATTCAAGATCTTGCAAATTTGGGCTTTAGGGACACTAGCCCTATTTCAAGCCACAAACTAGAAGTCTTCACAAGTGACTTCACCAACCCCAATTTTCTATTAGGAAACCTTTCTTAGGTCATAAGGACTAATAATCACCCTTTGGTTTGGTCCTCCAACTGCCATAAAGTACCTATCTAGGACTGTCCTAGAATTCCTTGTAGGTCTATCCAAAACATTTTTTGGACTTAACTTTTCCTCCCGGATACCTTTTATAAAAATAAGGATATATCTAGACACCCTTTTGGAATTTATATCAAACCTTAAATCCCTATATTTCAACTCCACTCTAGCAACACCTAACACCCACCAAGTTCACAGACCTAATTGGACAAATTAGGCTAGGTTATCAAAGCAAGTACTAGAAATTGCATACATGGGATTGAAATAGTGCTTCAAACCTCTTCAAATAACTGCCTAAAACTCAAATCCACTCTTAGTTCACTCAACTATTCTATCTATTTAAAATAACACTTCATTCCTCTTCGTTCCTCTTTGTTCCTCTTCGTTCTAGGCTGAATACATTGAGATATTCAGCCTAGGGCTTGATGCATGAGGGCTTTACCCTTAGAGCCATATTTTTAGCTTTTATAATCCTTAAATATACCATCCTAACTTGAATTTTATAGGATATTAGTGAATTCCACTGGACAGAATGCAAGTTAGGACTCCATTAGTGAAATGTGCTTCTAACAAGCCTCTTTCTGGACTATTTTTGGAAAATTCAATCAAAAACACCTCAAACAAAACTAAATGACTTAAAACCAATTGGAAAGTAATTATAACATAGAGGGACTTCAAAACATAAAATAGTTCTCAAATATCACACCAGACATGACCGTACAATTCATAAATTCTTAGAAAAACTCTTCATCTTCCATTCCAAATGTATCAAAACTTCAATACAAGACTTCTAACCATCTTGGCTCAAAGTAAGAACTTAAAAACACTTCATATGTGAAGTAAAATAGATCCAAAATTCCCTATGACTATTGGAATTCCATCTTGCAACTCTCAAGCATCTTTTGGAAGTTGCATGAGCAACATTTGGAAAAATCTTGTCTTTTTGCACTCGAAGAATTTTGGATTGAATCCAAACCTATCAAATTGACATAATATGACCAAAATGACATGGATCCAAATAATTTAACACCGAGGACTCCTAAAAACATAAAATTGTACTTAAAGCAACTTAAGCCTTACCAGATGATCCAAATAGACTAAGGCATCTCTAGGCTCATAAGATTGCCTAAGAGATCCTTGACCAAACACATGGATCCACAACCAAAATAGGATGATCTTATAATATCAATCCATTTATTAAAAACTCAAATCTTACAAAGTGACAGTCAATCAGTGACAGTCATGGATGCACTGCACCATACTGCCCAAGACAAAATTAACTCAAGTCCCTTGAGTTGGGAGATCTTTTAGATTGAAGCCAATCTTCTTGATATCTTGAGGTGTCAACCAAGTAGCATCCTCTACTAAATTTTGTTTCCATTTGACTAGATATTCATAGAAATTAGACCTCCTGTTTGTTTGGCTATCCTCTTGTCTAGTATACAGTCAATCTCTTGTGTTCATGGTTTAGGTAGATCTTGTAGCTCCTTGTCCTGTGGAAGATCTTGAGCATCTACAATGGAGACATCAGTAACAGGACCTTTGTATGGATATAGGTCAGCTAAATTGAAAATGGGGGATAAACCAATGGTTGAAGGTAATTCAATTCTATATGCATTATTTCCACATTTCTTCAAGATTATGAAGGGGCCAATCTTCTTCATCATCAAATTGATGTACTTTTCCTTGGGTAGTCTTTCTTTCTTCAGGTGAACCATAACCATGTCTCCAACCTTGAATTGGACATCTCTCCTCTTGAGATTTGTTTCTTGTTTATACTTCTCAGAGGTTTGTTACAGTCTGTATTTCACTTGTTGATGAATGTTCTTCATTAACTCTACAAAATCCTCATCTTGGGAACTCCTTTGGCCAAAATTCTGGATGCTTCTTAGTTCCAAGACACCCCTAGGGTGGGATCCATAGAAAATTTGTAAAGTATGGAGTCCTGAACTTTTGTTGACAGAATCATTATAGGATAACTCTGCTTGCAGAAGTCTTGAGTCCCATGCCACTCCATACTCCTTTGTCATACATCTTAGAAAATTTCCCAAAGATCTGTTGATGATTTTAGTCTATCCATCTGATTGAGGGTGGTAAGTAGATGACATAGCTAAGTTTGTTCCAAGTCTCTTCCACAAGGTATGCCAAAAATGTTCCAAAAAATTGGGGTCTCTGTCTGAAACAATGGTGAGTGGTAAACTATGGAGTCTTACAATCTCCTTGAAGAATATCCCTGCAATACTTGAGGCATCATGTGTAGTCTTACAAGGTGGGAAGTGTGCCATCTTAGAGAACCTGTATACAACCACATAAATACTATCATATCTTGACTTTGTCCTTGGGAGACCCAATAAAAAATCCATGTTGATGGAGTCCCAAGGTTTGTTAGGAATGGGTAATGGTGTGTACAAGCCTGTATTTGAATTGGTGCCTTTGGCTTTTTGACAAATAAGAAAACACTCCACAAATCTCCTTATCTCAGTCTGCATCTTGGGCCAGAAGTAGAATCTTCTTACAAGCTCAAGTGTCTTGTCAAGACCAAAGTGGCTTGATAGACATCCACAATGTTTCTCTTTTATGATGTTCTCCCTCATGGAACAATCAAGGATGCATAATTGACTCCCTTTAAACAACAATCCTTCTTGAATCATATATTCTACAAACTCCATGTGACATCTATCTCCTGGTTCCAAACAAACTTTATAAATTACTTTGAAGTCTTCATCACTGGGATACATTTCCTTGAGGACAAAGATGCCTACACTTTCCAAGGTCACTTCTTGTATAGACAAATTCCTTCTTCTCAATGCATCATCTACCTTATTTTCTACCCCCTTCTTGTGTTTTATGGTGAAGGTGAGTGCTTGCAAGTACTCCATCCACTTGAGGTGTCCATGGTTTAGCTTATCCTGCATGTTAAGAAAACTCAATGCATGATTGTCAGTATATACAATAAATTCCTTTGGCAATAAGTAATGCCTCCACTTTCTCAGTGATTGGACCATAGCATACATCTCCAAATCATAGGTAGAGTAATTTTTCTTAGATTCATTAATCTTTTCACTAAAGAATGCCACAGGTCTCCCTTCTTGACTGAGAACACCCCAAATAGCTCTCTTACTAGAATCACATTCAATGGTGAACACCTTATGGAAATCAGATAGTGTTAAGATAGGATGTTGAGGGACCCTTGTTTTCAGATATTCAAAGGAATTGTTTGCAGCATCAGTCCATACAAACTTGCATTTCCTTCCCCCTTTGATAGTATCTATCATTGGTGCACTCACCCCACTAAAATTCTTCACAAATTTCCTATAGAAGCTAGCTAGCCCATGGAAACTTTTGACCTCACTAAAAGATTTTGGAGTGGGCCAATTCAGTATGACTTCAACCTTGGAAGGATCCATTTTCAAATTACCCTTGGAGATGACAAAGCCAATAAATATCAGTTCTTCTTGCATAAAAACACATTTTTCCAAATTTATCCTCAACTTTTCTTCATGTAGTCTCTTCATTACCATATCCAGATGTATCAAATGCTCATCTTTATCTTTGCTAAAGATCAATATGTCATCTAAGTAAACAATAACAAAGTGATTTATGAAAGGCTTAAGGACCTCATTCATCAATCTCATAAAAGTACTCGGAGCATTAGAGAGACCAAAGGTCATCACTACCCATTAAAACAACCCCTCATTGGTTTTTAAAGATGTCTTCCACTCATCCCCTTCTCTGATCCTAATTTGATGATACCCACTCTTTAGATCAATTTTTGAGTAATATTTTGCTCCTCCTAGATAGTCAATGAGATCTTCTATCCTTGGCATAGGAAACCTATATCTGATGGTTATCCTATTGATGGCTCTAGAGGTAGTACATAGCCTCCATGTACCCTCCTTCTTAGGTGCTAGGACTACAGGAACTGCACAAGGGCTTATGCTCTTCCTAATGAAGCCTTTCTCCATCAAATCTTGAATCTGTCTTGCAACTTCTGCATTTTGGTCAGTGTTCAACTTGTAAGCAGCCTTATTTGGCAAGGTAGAACTAGGTATGAGGTCTATACAGTGGCTAATATCTCTCTGTGGTGTAAAAACATCAGTACTCTTGTTTGCAACTATTCCTTTGTATTTGTTCAACAAATCTTGTACTTCTTTGGGGCCAACATTTCTTTGATGTTCTTTACTTTTTGGTATCCTTTTAGACTCTGTTTTGGGCTTTACTATGATGTAAAAACAAGGTGTGTCTCTTTCCTTAAGGACTTTCAAAAATTCCTTCTCTCCCACTAAGGTAACACTGTTTGTTAAAGCTCTGTATTTCTCAGAATCATGGAGGGGTGTCATAGTGTAACTAATCCCATTCTTAGTTAAGTTATACACATTTTTCTTACTCCCATGTTGAGAATCAACATAATATTGCCAAGGTATTCCTAGGAAAAGGTGGCATGCATCCATATTCACAACTTCACACAAGACTTTATCTTTCTATTCTCCTGATTTAAATTCTACCCAACATTGCTCATCTACCAAAGTTTGTTGATATTTATTAAGCCAAGATACTTTATAAGGGCTTGGGTGGGGTATTTTATTCAAACCAATATTATCTAACATTTCATTAGAAACTAAATTCTTTGTAGAACCAGAATCAAAAATAACTTTGCAAATCTTACCAAGTACCTTGTAGTGAGTTCTAAATAGACTCTTCCTTTGTGGGGGCTCCTTGGGAGTTGGCACCTTCAAGAGTGCTCTATTGAATGTTATGCACTCTCCTTGCTCAGGGTCTACAGGTCTGGATGTGGTGGTGTGATGGGAAGTCACGTTTTGAGAGTCCTCATCTTGGGTGAGTTGGACTCTCCTATCTCCTCCTGATGTACTTTCCTTGTTTGGGCATCTAAAAGATTGGTGACCAATCTGATTGCAGGAGAAACAATTTCCAGTGAACATAGAGGTACTTCTACCACTTGACCTTCCTCTAATATTTCCTCTACGCCCTCTAAAATTACCTCTTTGATTCTTCTCTCTGTCATACTCTTGGTGATTGGATTCTCCCTGTGGTCTTGGAGATGATACTCTTCCTTGAAACCTCCCTCTACTTCTGAAACCATTTACCATTCCTCTATTTCTCTGTTCTCCTCTCCTATTTTTTTTTCTCTTCAATCTTCATAGTCATCTGATAGCACTGGTGTACAAATTGGGTACAAAACAAACTTAGTTCATCCTAAATACTATACTTAAGCCCATTCATGTATCTAGAAAGTTTTTGTTTCTAACTTTTAGGGGTCTTTGTCTTCATTGAGATCTTGTGGAATTCATCAGTGTAAGATCCCACATCAAGATCCTTCTGCTTCAGATTTTGTAACTTCTTATGTAGAGATACCTCATAATCTCCAGGAACAAATTGTTTCTTGATTTCTCTCAACATCTTCTTCCATGTGGTTATAGGGTCTTTTTCTTTCTCTACCCTCTCTCTTTGTAGGAAGTTCCACCAACTTAGTGTAGGTCCTTTCATTTTGGACTTGGCAATCTTTTTGCTCTTGAGATAGGGATATCCTCACACTCAAAATAATTTTCTAGGGCCTCTACCCAATCCATGCATTCCCCAGGGTCCATCTTTCCCATAAACATTGGTAGGTCTGGTTTGTTATCTCTCCTACCCTTTCTCTCCAAAGATTCTAAGATCCTTTGCTCTTCTGGAACCCTTGTCCTCTCTATTTTAGTCTCATTATCTTCTTCTTCTTGGTCTGACTCAGAATCATCACCCGTAGTTCTACATGTCTGAGAACTCTTCAATTTCTCTATTTCTGCTTCCATCTTCTTGTTCTTAGATGCCTGCTCCCTCACAATCTTGGCTAGCTCCATGTTGGTGACCCTCAAAGGGATCTCTCCATCAGTATCATCAACTTTCTCTGTCATTCTCATTCCCAAAAGATTTTCTAGGCTTTGATACCACCTAATACAGAGGTGACAACAAGAAGTGTGGACTTGGTCCTTTCTGTTCCTTAAGACACCCAACTCAACTTATGTTTTCCTTGGATCCTTGATCCTTCTTTACACAATGCCTTCTACCTATTCAAGGTGGTAGAACTACTTTCTAACCTTTCCCAATTGAATACCATCCAATTCAAGATATTGCAATTTTGGGCTTTAGGGACACTAGCCCTATTTCAAGCCACAAACTAGAAATCTTCACCAGTGACTTCACATACCCCAATTTTCTATTGGGACACCTTCCTTAGTTCATAAGGACTAAGAATCACCCTTTGGTTTGGTCCTCCAACTGTCGTACAATACCTATCTACGACTATCCTAGAATTCCTTGTAGGTATATCCAAGTGGTTTTTAGGACTTAAATTTTCCTCTCGATCACCTTTTAGAAAACTAAGGATATATCTAGATACCATTTTGGAATTTATGTCAAACCCCAAAGCCCTATATTTCAACTCCACTCTAGCAACACCTAACACCCACCAAGTTCATAGACCTAATTGGCCAAATTAGGCTTGGATATCAAAGAAAGTACTAGAAATTGGGTACATGGGATTGAAACAATGCTTCAAACCTCTTCAAATAACTCCCTACAACTCAAATCCACTAGAATATCTATTTAACGTAACACTTCATTCCTCTTCGTTCTAGGCTGAATACATTGAGATATTCAGCCTAGGGCTTGATGCATGACGGATTTACCCTTCAAGCCATCTTCTGATCTTTTAGAATCCTTAAATATACCATCCTAACTTGCATTATATAGGATCTTAGTGAATTCCACTAGAAAGAATGCAAGTTAGGACTCCATTAGTGAAATGTGCTTCTAACAAGCCTCTTTCTAGACTATTTTGGAAAACTGAATCAAAAACAACTCAAACCAAAACTAGATGAGTTAAAACCAATTGGAAGTAATGCTAACATAGAGGGCCTTAAAAACATAAACTTAGTTCTCAAAGATCACACCAGACACGAGCGCACAACTCAGAAATGCTTAGAAAAACTCTTCATCTTCCATTCCAAATGCATCAAAACTTCAATACAGAAGTTATAACCATCTTGGTTTGAAGTAAGCACTTAAAAACACTTCATATGTGAATTCAAATCGATCCAAAATTCCCTATGACTACTAGGCTTCCATCTTGCAACTCTCAAGCAACTTTTGGAAGTTGCATGAGCAACATTTTGACAACTTTTGCAACATTTGGAAAAATATTATCTTTTTGCACTCGAAGAATTTTGGATTGAATCCAAACCTATCAACTTGACATAATATGACTCAAATGACATGCATCCAAATAATTTAACACTAAGGACTCCTAAAAACATAAAATCATACTTAAAGGAACTTAAGCCTAACCAGATGATCCAAATGGACTAAGGCATCTCTAGGCTCATAAGATTTCCTAAGAGATCCTTGACCAAACACATAGATCCACAACCAAAATAGGATGATCTTCTAAGATCAATCCATTTATTACAAACTCAAATCTTGCAAAGTGACAGTCAATCAGTGACAGTCATGGGTGCACTACACCAGGTTGCTCAAGCCATAGCTAGATGTCATGAACATGACTCATAATAAACCTAATCCACTTAACCTAGAAATTCTATGGCATATGCATGATATGAGTCAAATCCTTCACTTCTAGGTGTTTATGTTCTAGCTTCAGATTTCTGGCTTCATAGAGTTTATCATATGCATTCTTCATTTCCAATGTCCCTAGCTGTTGAATTGTGCAATGATAGAAGGCTCGGATGTCATTGATCAACAATACCCCTGGAGGAATAAGGGAATGAGCTCCCATCAGGTCTATCTCCTCTACAATCATTGGGTGAAGCTTAAACTTAGGAGGTTTGCAGATAGTATTCCTAACCAACATCTCAGATCCTTGCTTAACCTTGCTGCTAGATGTAGATACCATTATGCTCGGAGGTTTGATAAAACTTCACAACTTAAAAATTTTGAATACAAATTCACTCTGAATCACTTAAGGCACTGAATCACCCTGCAAATTGAAATCTTTGTAAATAATAACACTTGCAATTCATCTTTTATAAGATATTTTACCGTTGAGTTTTGATTAAATTCCCCGTACATGGTAGTTGGCATAGCTCGAAATGAAGCTCAACAAAAACTAACTTCTGCATCCTCAAAACCATACAACCTAACCTAACTTGGTTAAGCCTATGTAACTTAGGTGTTACTGAGATCTTGACTCGGTTAAAACTATAATATGTCCCAGTGCATCAATATGCTGATTTGGACTTACTATCATGTCTGTAACTGATGTAGAATGTCTTGTATGCACACTTCCAGTAGTCTCCTTGCATGTTTATTCAGAGATGGTAGATCCACCCATTTCACTGCTTTGGGTGCCATTCGATCCTTCCTTGTTTTGATCTGAACTCTTAGGATATTTACTTACCCACTACTGATTCATCTGAGTTCTGATTTCAAAAAATTTTGCTTTGCTTTTATCAAAACTAGTATCCACTTTTTCTCTGTTAGATGACCGAGTTGTTTACATACATAACATCTCTTAGTAGGATTCCTTTTTCTGAGGTGAGTCTTTACACAATTTGCACCAATATGCCCATATTCACCACAGTGACAGCATCTACTCCATGTGTTGTAATCCCAACCAAAAATTGCTTTAGCTAGTTGTTCAGCAGGGTTCCATTTCTTAGTTCTCCACTCAGAGGATTTGTGACCTTTTTTGGTACAATTGAAACATTTTCCTTCAAACTTAGGTTTCTTAGTGCATTCACTTGCCCTATGTCCATGTTTGTTGCATATGTAGAATTTACCATTAAACTTTGATTTTCCATTGCTCTAACACTTGTTTGTTATTTTCCCTAACTTGCCACAATGATTACAAGTAGGTTTGCTATTATTTTGAGTTCCTTGCTATGAGGATTCACCTTGTTCAGTATAACCTAATCTAGTCTATCCATGATTTCTGAGTTGAGTTTTATTTGTCAATTTATCCATGCTTCCCTATGAATTCATCATACTCTCATTGGTTTGTTTTTCATTATTGAGATCATTCTGCAGTCTTTCATTTTCTGTCCTCAGATTGATAACTTCTTTATTTACATTATTGAGTTGATTTATCATATCTTCTTGCTGAAGTGACAAATGATGGATTTCATATTATTTTTCTTCTAATCTTGTACTCAGCAATCTTTTATCTTCTTGTGTCATTTCTCTGTCATTTTCTTCTTGACTCTTTTGTTCTATGACTTCACATATTCTGGCTGAATGAATTTCTTGTTCTCTTTTCAATTTTCTGACTTCTTCATGTAAATTGAGATTCTTTGCAAGTATGTCTTCAATTTTTGCATCTGCTTCTTCGAAACTTCTTTCTTTGCATAAGCCATCAATTCTTTCTTTTATGTAACTTTTGTCATTCATCTGTATCACTAAATATTTTCTTCTTTACAGGGAAATAGAGAGTTTCTCCTTGAGTTTCTTGATCTGATCCATGGCCACTTGTAGATCTATCTTTTCATTTTCAATGGCTTTCTCCAGTCTGTATATTTCCATTGCCTCGGATCTTTGCTCAAGTTGTTAAACTCCTATAAAGAGAACCTTTAGCTCTGATACCAATTGTTGGAAATATGTTGAGTCAAGGTGATTGAGAGGGGGGGGTGAATCAGGAACCAATAAAAATTAATCCTTTCAATCCAATATTAGATTATCTAATCTGATTGCATGCATGAAATGAAAATCAATAAAACATCCACAATATTTGACACAATGTTTGGTTACCCAGAAACCTTCCAAATAGAAAGTAAAACTAGGTTGGGGATGGTACCCATTAGATTTATTACTTCAGTATAATTTTAGCTTGTTAAAGCTTACAATTGACCACTTCTGATGGCCTACCTTGTTAGGAGCAATAAGGATTGTTAGGTCCACCTTGTGAAAGGATTTAGTATAATACAATCAAGTAATAAAACTCTGTTAGGAGATTTGTAAAGGATTGTTAGGTCCACCTTGTTAGAGGATTTTGCTGATGCACTTGTTAGGATGAACCAATAGATGATCTTCAATGCAACTCTGAATTGCTGAATAAGATCCACTGATATAAACTAATCACCCGACTATGATGAATGATTCTCTGTTGTTCCTTATACTGTTGTAGCCTCTTAAATAATCTGCCACTTCATATTCGCATACATACTTCTACACATATATTCACTCTTGTTTGGATAAAAAAAATACTTTATATTTATACTTTATCCAAATCAAATGCAACTGTAAGTCATCTTCCATAAGATAAATTAATATCAAAAAATATAAGCTAAGTCGGCCCAAAACTGTTACTCGGGTCCAGTGATCCACTCGGGCAATATATTGGCACCCAGGCATTATGCTGTCACTCGGAAAAATACTAAACTCTGGCACTCGGGTTACTCTATGTACTCGAGCTACATTGATCACTCGGTTAATACTGATTACCACTATCTTCTCAGTTGATATTGCCACTGCTTGGGTTACATTGTAAGTGCTTGGGTTGCACTGTTGGCTCGGTCAACACTGTGATGACTAAATGTTTTGGCACTAATTGACAATATTTCTTGCCATAAGGTCATCAAGAAGATCTTTCCAAAATAGATGGTTGGAGACTTCAATAGGAGTGCCAAGTAGTCTAGTTATGGGAATGCACCCAAGCTCTGGTGAAAGGATGACTAGCTCCCACTTCACAATAGCCACCTATTTATCTGTCTCCCTTAAAAGAATACAACATTGAAGAATTATGTGTAATGACATTCCCTACTTTTTTCCCAAAAATTACAACTTTATTCAAGTAACAACATATGAAATATGTCAAGCTACATGAATATGACCTCAATCTTCTATGATACAATGATAGTAGGTTTGGTCAACACCCATAGTTCAAGTACTTCCTACTAAATATACTTATGTTAAATCACAACCAAGCCACAACATCTATATTCATCCATAAACAACTAGATAGTTGTTTTCCTACATCAAGTTATGACCTTTGCCAAAGATTAAAGGACTTGTATGACGTCAAGCTTGTTTATCAACTCGTATGGTTTAACTAGTTGATTCATGGTACATGTCCTTTTTAGAACCAACATAGAGGAGAGATTAATCACATGGTTAGTCAAATCAGTTTCCCAACACTCTTCTTTACCCTTAATGCAACATATATGAATTTGACCAAACTTGCATAACATCATACCATCCACCACACCTAAAAATACAAGTACGGATTCTAGATGGAGGTTATGAAATATAGTTCAAAATATCTACCTTATTGCATTATAAATGCACCATAGATTTACTATATTCCATGAAGAGGTATTAGAAAATTTTCTTAGTGCAACTGACTATTGGTATATGTATAACTCTTCTAACCTTGTGCTTTTAAATTTAAATCAACTTATACTATTTTATAAAATAATCTTTTCTCAAGTATGAGTGACGACACAAAGGCTCTTCACATATTCATGACTTCATCTAGCTAAAACAAGCACCTTTTGGTAAATTACAATGGAATAATTTTCTCTCAATACAAAATGCACTTGGCTACATTAATAGATATTTCTCTACATGGAACCCACAAACCCTTGAATTGAGAAACCAAATATTTCATCAATTTTTTGTTGACGATCCTTGTTTGGTGGAATCAAGAATTTTTATTTCAATTGACTCTTCCATCAGCTACACTAATTTGGTCAACCATGTTAAAAAAACACACAAAGTGTACTCTCCTAACATACCTCGGGAGGAAATGGATAGATCTATTGTATGTCATTATAGAGCCCCATGGAGCACTCAATAAAAATCAAGTCTTTCCAATGCTAAAAATGGCCAACTTAAAGACACCCCTACTCACAATGATTGTTTCCTAAGCCTATACAACCCACACATACTCTCTATCTAGAGGGCCAATGTAGATTATTAACCTATCCTCTCAATTGATGTAGCTCTCAAACAGATTGAAAAATATGCAACAAAATCCAAAAAAAATGTTTGAAACATACCATACAATGTTGTCTTACATTTCAACGAAATTTAAATTTGATAAGCCAACCCCAAATGTTCTTCAAAAAATGCTTCTTGAGAACCTTTTGGATTGTGATAGTGGTGTATATTGTAGCTTACATTGCAAGCCCTATAAATCTAGAGACACATTGCTTATCTAAGTAAATAAAAGATGGACCTACAAAGATTCTCAAAAGCATCATCAATGAAAAGCATGCCCCACACCAACTATTATTTGAGTCTCCCCATGATTCACTACCATCCATGCAAAGTACAGTTGTTTTCAAGATTTCTATTGGAGTAAGATAGTACTATAGAAACCATTTTGCAACATTCAACTAGATTTTGGTTCATTGTCTAATGAGATTATAGCACAATGGGAGAGTCTCTCAAGAGACTACAATCCATGGCATGTGTGACACATATTTTCTAAATGAGTCAAAGAAACCGATGCTTGCACTCCATCAAGCAATGTTGATGGAATACGAGATAATATCCCTAATGAATGGAAAGTCTTATCATATTTATACCCAGGCCTTCCTATCCAGCTAAATGAACTTGCATGTTCAGATACCATGACATTAGCTTGAACAATAATTGGGGAGAACACAACTTCAATCAACTATAAGATATAATAGCTACATCTTTCCTAGACTCCAATTTCCTAACATTTCAAGCACCCCATGTTCTCAATAAACACACCCAAAATAACCTATGTATTGAGCAACAAAAGGCATATGATATAGTTTTCTCACATCTATATACGATTAATCTACAACCAACACAAAAAAAATGTTTAGATAACCACAAGCACAAGCAAGTCTCACCTAAATGCATGCATAAATTCTACACATGAAGTCAGAAGCAAATGGGCGATCACCATTGTTGCTTCTTGCACCAATAGGCATCGTCACATTCAACATAGAAGTGTCAATTATTCATTAAACCCTCCAAATAATAATTAAAGAAATGCCCCCCACAAGGACAAACACTTACAACCTTTCAAGAAAGCATGTACTTCATTCAATACATTCTAATAGATGCAATGAGAATCATTGGTCCAATGGTGGTGGCAAGAAATGATATTAGGTTGTGTAAAATAATCACTACCCAGAACCACATCCCATTTGGAAGATGCTAAATCATATTCTTTGGTGACTTGGGACAACAACCACTAGTCAAAGACATTCCAATGTATGATTTAAATTCCTATGGGGGAACACCGTGGTGTAGCTTCACAATAGTTATAGCATTAAAAATAAATATTTTGGAAAATTAGGGATGAACCTTCCCAAATTAACTTCCATGCACTTCTCTCAAATTCATGCAATGTAGGAACCTATAGTTGCAGATTGACGACTTCTAATGTCACGATCAAGTTCCACACTCACCTTTGAAGAACAATCTATTCTTTTATTGTCCACATATCTATTTGCAACAAATGAGATGGTCTCACTCCATAATAAATGTATGTTGTTGTCTTTGTTAGTAATAACTGAGAGGGGGGGTGATTCAGTGGCCTCAAAAACTTATCCTTAAACATAACCACCAATCAATAAACCTCAGTTTATCATATCCCTACAAGATGCATGCCATGAAATACTTATAATGATTAATTGTCTATCAGTTTTCCTTGTCTGTCCTTATTCTCCTTGATTACCGATAAGTAGTATAACTATTTACCGAAATACAGTAAATATGCAGAGTATACCGATATATCCATAATGAATTATTTAAGATACAAAATAATAAAGAAATGCATCATACACACATATAACACATGGATTTTAACATGGAAACCTTGTTAAGGAAAAAAAACTACTGGGACCGGTACCCCAAATTTTCACTCTTCTAAAGTGAGCCCTGTTAAGAGCCAACCTTGTTAAAGGTTACAAACACACTGTTAGGTGTGACCTTGTTAGAGGATTTTACACATATAGGTTTTCACTTAGTATCGGGCATCTAATGTTGTCATCCTTGAATCAACCTCTCTCTTAGACTATCAATAGGCATCGGGCATATCCAATGCTACTTTCATGAATCAACCTTTTTGGCACTCCTTGGGATGTACCTCGATATATAGAAGACTTTTAAGTCCTGCTCTGTTAAGAGACTTGATGCTTCAATGGTTAAACTGAAATAATATGACCTGTTTCTAATGCAACTTGAATTACAAATTTTCAGATCTATTTAAGTACATTACCTCTCTGATCAATGTATCAATTCAATTATTTTGTGCTCCACACTTTATTCTTTGTGATGTTGTGCTCACTGTTCGTCGGTGTCTATAGAATTCCTTAGCAGACTTCAGCTTGATTGATCAGTACTACATGAAATTTTTCTTCATCAATTTCTCTTCAGCATCCTCTTTTTATTCACTCCCCTTAATCCCTTTTCGTGAATGTAAAAAATCTCATATGAAAATGAATTAAGCATGTCTCTTATATAGACATAATATTCATTGCTTCTTGATTCTTGATTCTTGGCGTGAAAAATAATCCAGCCAATTAGATTTAAAGCATAACTCCTGATTTGTCTCGTAGTTATCTTCATGCCAACTGTACAAATCATCTTTAAATCAATCACTTAACT